>WSFP011397483.1:0-27059 GCA_009831015.1 Picea engelmannii
AAAGTGTATTCTAATTATTATTTGATATATTATTCATTGGATCAATCCCCATTGTGGATTGATCATGTTAGCTACTGTAAAGGACCAAATCCCCTTTTGTGGATTGGTCATAATGTAATTGTAATAGGCAGAAAGAGAAGTCAACCCCAAAATATATTAAAGAAGCCCTGAAATATAATAAAGGTGGTTATAACCACCCATAAGAAGAAGTCGACCCTGCCAGTGAAAAGACACTTCCACACATGCCAGACTTGTATAAATAAGGAGGCTAGCGCCTCACTTAGACACACACTCACTTTTTCATTGAGAGACAAGTTTCAGAGTTGCAGTTGGAGAAGAGAGAGAGAGAGAGAGGCACTTCTTTGGGAGAGGAGTTTCTGTACTTGTTTGAGTTATCTCTTGGCATTGTATTGGCTATCTATATTAAGGAAGTTTTGTTGGGTTTTTCCCCCCTGAGGGTTTCCCAGGATAAACGATGTGTCTCTTGTGATTGTGTATTTCTCGGTGATCCTATCTTATGCTATTGTTATCTATTGAAATGCAAAGAACTCTAATAATATCTTAAACCTTAACATGAAGGATGCCACATGGAAGGCCCGTCAAGGATAGGACCTTTGTATCATCTATGGAAATGAAGATTCCAAGTGTAGGGATAAGATGAGGGTGCATAAAAATAAAGAAAATAAAGAAAAAGAAAGGCAAGGGACCAAAGAGCTGACAAGGTAGGACCAAGGTGGATGAGAAGGTGACATGGAATCACCTTACGGTGCCATGGGGATATAGGTTCCACGTCATCAAGCCATATTAACAAGATGACAAATGTGTGTGTGTGTGTGTGTGTGTACACACACACATATAATGTTTGGAGCCAAAACAAATTATACATAATGTTTGGAGCCAAAACAAATTAGCCATAATGTTTGGAGCCAAAACAAATTAGCTTGTCACTCCTTCTACTTTGTCTATGCAACTATGAGTTCTTCCTACAGTTTCTTCATATCCTGCGCTCCTTTGATGCGCTCCATGACTGACATTGTCTTCTGCCTCTACTTGAGGTCCTGGATAGTTGCGCTTATCGTTTCTTCTTCTTGGTCCCACTGTTGGACCGGTTGATCCTTTTCCATCTTCGTCCAAAGTTGTTCTTCCTTCTTGAACACGTCGGCTGCCACATGGACTTGTCGATCTATCTCCTTTATCTACGTTGTTTCATCCTGCCTCCTATGCTCCTTCACCTCTGGTGGAGTGGTAGGTATGAGCTGCTCCCGGAGGTGCTCGATCTCCTGTCTACATTGATCAATTGTCTGCACAATCTGATCAATCTTCTGTGTCACCATGAATTCTTCCATCTACGCGCTCTTTGGTATTTTATCATAGGCTATGGAAAATTCTTGCTCTAGCCTATCCGTGCGGTCTTTTTCATCTTTGGTCTCGATTTTATCCTGGTCGAGTACCAATTCCAACGTGTCCCGATTATCCATTTTCTATTGTAATTCTATTGCATCTGTATGTGCGCATGACTATACCTCCCCTTTTAGATTCACATTCTTTCACCTTCTTGTCATCCGATCCTGTATTCTTTTGAAGCTTTTTCAACAGATCTCATATGTTCAATCCCATTTCCTTCCAATTAGCTAACAACAGAACCATTTGTTGGTTTTTCCCTTTATCTATCTACTCTTATTGGTCTAGAGGGATTATGATCTTGATTCTCATTTACCATTACAGATTGACCCTGGTTCAGAACTAAGAAGCTTCCCAACAAAATCCCTTAAAGACTATCGACCCCTCTAGTAACCTAGAAGGCAACGTAGTGTACAGGGTGCACTACGCAGTCTCACCCGAGATAGCTCTATGGGTGGATGCAATACTCAGGAGTTTGCAACCTAGGATTGAGTGAGATCTGTGTTTATGCACCGTAACTTTTATTCAGTCCATTTAACATCTGGTTATAACAATGATTTTATGCATGCATGTGAAATACCAGATCTACTTAACCACTTCATTCATTCAACATTCACCAACTAATCAAACAAAAAGATACATCCATTCAATAACATGACACAGTGCTACCGTGGTTCACCCCCTCCTGGGCTATAACCACAAAGATGTAGCTCTCAGGCTTTTATTATAGTTTGGAAATCTCCCACGCCGCACGTGGTTACAATCTTAGTTCTTCTTCTCTCCCACAGGCTCCTCTATCCCTACGAGGCTGACTAGATCGCACCAGGATCCTCAACCTGCTATCTAACCCTCGGGATCGAGTCTCTCATGCCTTCTCTAGCTCACCATATTAATGACTTACACAATCCTTACAATTCTCTTCCTCTCGGTCCCTATGTATATATCTCTATGCACGTCTCCTTTAAGTATCACTTATTTATATCTTCGGCTCACTAGCCATTACAATGTATTAAAAAAACCCTAACCCTAGTGTCGTTAGGTCTTCCATGCATACGTACGTGTTGCTTTTCCTTCCAGTTGTCTTTTTTCTCTTGTATGCTTCTCTTCCAAAAATAACCTTTCTTTCTGATTCAGCCTGCATCCAACACCAGTTCATTAGTGTTGTCCATTTCTCAAGTGGGTGGATGGTGAATTAAATAAAAGAGAAACAAAGATTACCCAGAAAGAACATGAATTGATTTCTTTAGAAGAAATGCTTGGTAATAAGGAGCATGTTGAGATTCCAAGAATGACTATTAAACATAAAGAGGAATGTAAAGCAGAAAAACCTGTGTTTAAAGTTGAGATGGAAAGGTGCCATGGGTATTTAGTGGAGGAATTGGAAAAAAAGAAGCATCTAGCCGAATTGAAGGCTTATGATATCCATGTTAAAGAGCGTGAATTGCTGGAAAAGGAAAAACAATTGGAGAAACATGATAAAAAACTAAAAAATCTAAGAAGAGATTGCATGCAAAACTAACCTCAGCCAGTGCACCAGGGATGTATATCCATGGAAATGACTTGTGTTTTGGGATAGCATATCGATGCATATAGTAAGTCCTTTTACTGTGCACGTAGAGGGTGCATTCAAGAGGAAGTTATGTTGGGCTTCTAGAGGAATTTCAAAAAGCACTTGGGCATGATACATTATGCAAAATATTCACTTTATATTGGTCCACTAATGATGTTCCTGGAACTTGTTGTAAACTTAGACTTTGGTCAGCGAATGTATAATCTTGTGGTGGTGTTTGTACTAGTATGTGTTATCTTGGTAGGAGCATGGTTAAGGGATTGGAAATGATGAGAGTTTGAAATTCCCATCAAATTCAGAAATTTCATAGACCTTTCCACTCTAGTGGTTTCATATGTCATTGGTATAAACTTTGTTGAAGTTGTTGGAAGTAAAAAAAAATGCACTTTCCACGTCCAATTCAATACACTGCATTTATGAATATTTTTGCACATGCAAAGGAATTTCTACCTTCACCATGATGTTGTTAAGCAAAGTTGTATTATGCAAATATGGTTGTAGTGGCAACCACTATTTTATGTAGTTAAACACTTACACCCATATTGGGTATGAAAAATGGTGAATAGAATTGGGGAGATCACATTTCCAACTGGTCATATTTGGTTTGAGCACATAAAAGTTGGAAATCCTGGTGGAATGGGGAAGAAAATATTTAATGAATATTTTCAACTTACGTTCCAATTTCTTAAAATGATCTTTTCATTGGTTTCATTTTAGTTCTCATTATTCTACTATGTGGCTTGATTGTAGCATACATGTTTTTATATATCCTTTCATCCATACTCACTAAATGGACTTTGTTGTAGATTTCATAAGTCTGCAAGTTTCTATTCCGACACACTGGATTTTGAGATTCTATGTGTGCTCTACCATAGTGAAGAATATAAGTCAGCCCTAGAAAATGTTTGCATCCATACTCACTAAATGGACTTTGATGTAGATTGCATAAGTCTGCAAGTTTATATTCCAACACACTGGATTTTAGGATTCTATGTGTGTCTATCATAGTGAACAATATAAGTCAACCCTGGAAAATGTTTATAAATGGTATGTAAGGAATGGGATCTCTTCCTTTTAAAAATAATACATCATTCGAGTCTTGGAGCCTATGCTTCCCAACAATGTCAGCAAAAGTGTCGAGTCATACAAGTTTGAATTTAGAGGAAAAAGTGAACTGGTGGGACAACTAACAATTAATGAAGAAGTAAATGCCATAAAATTTCCTGCTTTATGCAAGAAGAGGGACACCTCATGCCTAAGGTGTCAAGCTCTCTCAAGACACCTTATCCTCTTTTCTATTTTTAGAAAGTAGTTGCACAAGGATAGGCAAGTTTGAATTTAGAGGAAAAAGTTAACTGGTGGGACAACTAGCAATTAATGATCAAGAAGTAAATGCCAACAAAATTTCCCTCTTTATGGAAGAAGAGGGACACATCATGCTTAAGGTGTCAAGCTATCTCAAGACACCTTATCCTCTTTCCTATTTTTAGAAAGCAGTTGCACGAGGATAGGCAGATTGCTAGCATGCAAGAAAGGATAAAGGAAAGAATTGAAGAGGGTGTCAAGTTTGGAATTTTGGGTAGCATAGAGGTTGATTTTGGCTCCAAAGCCCACAGGGCCACTATAATTGTAGCAGAACCAGAAAATTATAGAGGATTCATCACTGGCTTTGTAAATTTTTTCTTCTTCTTAGTTTATGTTTTCTTCTCTTGTCAATCAAAGGCTTTTTTCCTGAGTGACTATAAACTTTATATGATTTTGTTTCAGCATAAAGATTAATAGTGTAGGCCTTTCCTCAGTGTTATGTTTATAGATTCCTTTACTATTATGTCAAATGATGACTTTGTGCCAATACATGTTATTTTTTGTTTCTTGTACTGAATGATTTTTATGATTCTAAGTGTAACATCTCGCTCTATTGAGCACACTTTTTCGACTTATTCTTTGAGGAAACTTGTGTGCAAGTGATCTGGTTATGGTACATTGTGATTTCATTTCGATTATAGATATTATATGATGATGATGATGTGTTATGACTTATTTTTATTTGATGCATGACATATGCTATTGACGAGCTTTCCTAAGTGTGCAAGAAACATGACAGATTATAGATACTAATGGCATCAATGAACTTCCTTGGACTCCGGATTGAGTCAGGGAGTGAATTGTATTGTTGTTTGAGTATTTCATTTTACGCACATGTGACATTGATTTATTATAGTATGATTATGTATATGGATCATTGACAGTGTTTTTTTCAATGGATGCAGGCCGACGATGCTTGCTAATCTGACTCACATAAGGAGTAAATGGGCCATGCACAAAAACCACACATTGAGGGAGAGGTGTGGCAACATCCTTGTCATAGCCTATTAGCACTCCCGCCATGGCTCGAATGGTAGGTTAATGATTACCTAGTTCGAGAGGTCCACGATGTCGTGAGGGCAGACTGAGACAATCGCTCATGAAGATTCCTAAGGAGCACGCAATAAGGAAGAGTCCTTATTCCTTAGAAGCCCTTAGTCTCTCACAAGGTTGACCAAGTGGAGTGTTGACTCCAAGGGTCGGACGAACTTCCAAAACTAGTCAAAGGCGAGTGGCACCCTTGGAGCATGGAGGTGCGTCCTGAAGGGCACGTTGTGAAATTTAAAAAGTTGTGTCAATAAATCTAGGTGGTCTAGGAAACGTTGAATTGATTAGACCTTGTCGGATTAATTCATTTAATTAAAATAGTGACTTGATTAATTATAAATCCCAATAAAAACCTAAGCTTAACTCTAAGACTAAGCCTAACTCTAGTTTAGTTAGGGGACTAAATTTAAATATTAAATAAATCAAAAGAATGGAGATTAATCAATTTAAGGAAAAATGTGAACAAAAATACAAATATTGAATAAAATGCACATGTGTGCATGAAATTAATAAATTGGTTTTTAAAAATAGAAGAATTAATAAAATGAGAGAATATGAGTACACATGGAAAAGAATCTTGTGTCAACCTACCACTAGTGTAACTAGAAGAAGACTCTTAATCTAACTCTAACTAATATCTAGTTAGGAGACACTCATTAAATGAGAATCTGGGGAATAAAGGGACAACTAAGAGCGGAAATAGGACCACTTAGAGAGTGTGAGGGAAGTTAACTTTTTAAATAAAATAAAATTTGTAATTACGTGCAACTTTGGGAGAGTATGACAAGTGTGCAGGTGAATAATCCTAATTTATTAATTAAAAAGAGAAAGCATATGTTTCTATGGTATTAAGGAGATTGTTCTTCATTGATTTAGAATCCAATATGTTTTAGATATATTACATGTTCATGTTGTATAAGAAAGTGGAGGAAGTTTTTTACATAAAAGATTGCATGGTAGCAAATTTGAGAACTTTGTATGATTCAAGGTAACGAATTGGAAAGTCAATTTTGTTTAAGCATTACAATAAGAGGGTTTTTGAAAAAAAATAAACTTATGATACACGCTCCTTAATATTTTTGCATTGGCATTTTGCATGTAGGTAGTTTCGATACCTGCAATTTAGTTATCATGTAATTTACAGTTAAAACGCTGGACCGATGTGCTGAAATAAAAGTAATTTATGAGTAGTCTTCGGCATTCCCAGATCAGTATCCTCGAATTTGCTTGCTCTGTAGGAAATTCTTACATTCTTGTACAACTCGTAATCCACGGAGGTCACCTCTAGTAGCTTATTCGTGGATATCCTTGGGATACAACAATTTATTGTTTTTACTTAATATACATAGTAAGCTAGGACTATAATAATAATAATTCTTTCTAATTATATTAATATATGGTATTGATGAAATTGGTTCTTAATCTTATTTCATAAAAAGCTTTGGGTTAAAATATCCATTGCATTGTTGCATTTAATATTATACAATACGTTTTGGATCCTACTGCATTATCTTATTGTTCCAATTTTGATAAATAATTGTTAAGATAGATTAATATAGGAATGAAATGAATAAGTATTTGGATTGCTTGTAATTAAGTCATTGGATTGTATAATCAGTTGAGTTTAATAGCTTTGTAAAAATAATCCTTGAAAATTATGAATGATTTAGTATTTGTTATAAAAAAAATCAAATGATAAATTATGTTGATTTACAAAATCAATAAATTAGAAACTAATTGAGTAAATGATTAATTTATAATTGGAGATATTCGATTGGTTCGACCAATATAATTAATTTATATGCAAATTGCGCAATTTTTAAACATGATGTTGGACCCAAGTTACAGGTACCTTTTACTTTACATCAAGTATAAATTCTAAGTTAGTGTTAGAAAATAGATCCGATCATTATGAGAAATTGTTAGGAATGTTACATTAGTAATTGTTTCAAGTTCTTGAGAATTATGTAAGGTATCTCTTATCGTTTTGTGACTTATCCTGGTTGCATTGGTAGTTGAGTTTGGATAATTTCTTGTTTGCGTCATAGGATTGTATTGTTGTGGGAGTAGATACTTCGTTGTTCTTCAGAACATTCGCCAGTCTTGAGACCTTAGGTGGTCAAGATCAATTAGATGAATCTTGGACTTGAGTGTTGATTATGTGTCTTGGAGGTCCTAACCGTGTAGGGTAGGTTTGGCGGGGAGTCATACTTGTATTCTCTTGAGATGTAAATGAATTACTAGATGTATTAATGCCTAAATATGATTATTTTCATGTTATGTTTAGATGAGATTGAATGTGTAAGATGATGTATGTTTTTGTCACATGTCACTTGTAGTAATATTGTTTAACACAACAAAAAAAAATTTGTTTACCACTGTGATACTCTTTTGTTGTTGTCGTAATGGAGGGCTGTCACACTAAGTTGGGTATTTTCTTTAAATACTTTTCTATCGGTACAATATTTATTACTTTGTGTCAGTATATAAGATGTCTTGGTCAGAAATCAAGGTTATTCAATATTTATAATTGTTGTTGGACTATGGAATTCATTTGAATATTGTCAATATGTCTTCTTGCATACTATTGATTTCCCTTGAATATCTCCACACATTTTATTTCCTATATCAGAAATACTAAGGATTGCCACCTTCATTAGAATTTCTAATATTTTTTTATTCCTCGGTGCCAAGGAGTGTTATGCCATTCCCACAGGTATTTGAAACTTTTCTTGTGCAAATCCCATCAAATCTTTTAACATATATACAATGTTGGATAAAGGTGCCCAATGGAAAGGCCCTGGTATGAAAATTTAGAATATGGTCGATGTCTGTAGTTTGCACAATTCCTCCAACATAATTAAACCCCACAATCACTGAAATATGGCATTAAAGTTTTCATGAGATTTCTACTATTGAAGTGACAATGAAAAAGTTAGCAATTGAATATATAAGAGGGTTACCCCCTATTGCCCAAGAGCCAATTGGACGACTAAATAGAGGATGATATTTTCCTCCATAGGATGCCTTTGTTTTGTTCCTTAACTAGGAAAAACCTAAGGAATAACATGGATTTTATAGCTCAAACTCTCACCTAGGAGGAAAATTCTTAAGCTCAACTAGGAGAACCTAGAGACACTGCAAAAAATCCACCTAATGTCACCTTGGTGGCCTTGCCCCACACTTTGGACTAAGGAAACTAGCTACCCTAGCCTAGGGGGGAATCTCCATGATCAATATAAGCCAATCATTATAGATTAATTAGAGGTGTGAATTATCTTGGATAAAATATGAAACTCGGTAATCAATTACCAATACGCATTAATATTGAGGAAAAAATTAAGTAATGCAAATAAAATTCATTACTCTTGAACTCATCCCAATCAACTCAATTCACTCTTTAAAGACATGGGACTTCGAAGGAAATAAGTGAAGTGAATTGCTAGATCAATCCTAAAGAAAACATGAACATCTCACCAATTTTCCAAGTTAATAAATGTGAAGTATCCAAAGTGGCATTTTAAATTTTTACCAAATTCGATTTTCACTTTAAAAGATTATGGATCCTCCAAGAATCCATATGTGCAATCATAAGCATTGATTACAAACTGATGGAATTTTAAAGGTCATGTCATTACTCAGTAAACTAGGTCATGTCATTACTCAGTAAACTATGTGCAACAACTGCCTCAGTGTTTAAATTATCACAATTTCTCACAATTATGATATTATTGACAGGAAGAAAACAACCGGTATCCAAATGAAATATTATCCATACTCAGAGTTATGACTAAATAGATTTGAAGCACGAGTTTCATAGTTATCCTTTTAATCACACAAGCAAATTTAAAAAAAAAATGTACCAAAGCTAAAAGAGATTAATTATTTTTCATGGGCATTCAACCAATCAATATGAAACACATGTAGCATCAAATGAACATTGTCTAGCCCATGTAGATTTAACAATATAATAAGCAAACCACTGAAACCATGTTGTTGTTATATTCCATAATAAGCATGTTGTTGTTATATTCCATAATAAGATTGACCATTGTTAAATGATATTAAAGTTTGAATGTTTTGTCTTGTGTTAAAAGGAAATATTATTAAATACTAGCATCGGACTTAAAGTGTTGTTACAAGACATAAGCCAAGAAATTTAGTGTTGTCAGTTATATATTAGCACGAGATCGTAGGAATAGACTCTAGATTGTATCCCTTAGATATGGAATGCACCTCAAATATTACAACATAATACTATTAGCAACACTTGAATCCTCCTAAGTCTATGATGCAAAAATTTATTCATTCAACCCTTTTTTGAAAATCATTCTAAGTTCTTGAGAATTGACCCATTACTTGTTAAGCAAAAAATTTTTTTTTTTATTCATTCAACCCTTTTTTGAAAATCATTCTAAGTTCTTGAGAATTGACCCATTACTTGATCATGCACAAGTGTACCATTGTTAAAAGACAAAAATGAATTTGCAATGTGAATCATGCACATGTATATTAGATATGAATTTAATCTTTGATATGATATTACCATCAATTCATCAACCATGGAATATCATACTCAAAGAAAAAACTTTACTAAATAGTCCTACAAGTGAAACCCTTGACTTTTCTTCTTAAGGCTATTTAGGGTAATTGATACCACAAATAAGTTTGAATACTCAATGAAAAAAAAGAAAAAGATTAATAAGCATGTTAATGTACCAACATTCAATGTATGTGCTTTTATCTTCCTTAACACCAAATGAAAGATACTTATGATCAATGTGGATTACATTCATGTGTGTTGCAATACAATGTTATACCAGTCATCAAACCCTCATACAAACAATGAATAACTTTGGATTTCTAATGCATCATTGTGAGTCGCTTAGAGAATTCATATCACATATGTAAGGTTATAAATCCAATTAACCAAATCTTCCATCAAACACATTCAGGTTTCAAGTATAAAACCCAAAGACTTGTTAGTTATCATGATTATTTTCATCTTTAGGGCATGGGTATTAAATCTATGCAAGAATGAGCTAAGGAAAGAATTAAATTTAACCCATAAAATAGCAAATCAATTTTAAATAGAACTACTTCGAGATACCAACCTACAAATAAAACCCAATAAATAGTAGATTGATTGAAGATAGAAATATTTCTTGAGGTTGACCTGCAAACAAACTCCCAATCTTGTCAAAAAAAGAAATAATATTATCTCCTGCAAACATGTAGAAGGCAACCTAGTTCTAAAAATATAGATCTACAAACCCTAGCTTGTAAGCAAACAAAAAATTAAAGTCGAAAAAATTGAATGAGATGGTAATAAAAATAAATGCTACCATTGGGAATGGAGTCTAAACTATTGCTTGAGTAGTTTCCCTTTTCTAGCTTGAGTGTTGAAGTCCCTAAATATCTCGAAATAATGCTTCATGTGCATCAAGCTAGGAAATATGAACTATACAAGATTCATAAGGAGGTTAAACTAATCATAGATTCAACTTAAGTATCACAAACTTAAAAATTTAAAAATAAACCTAATGTAAGGAGTTAAAACCCCTAAATATTAAAATGAAGAGAAAACTCTAGAAGAGAAAAATCCAGAAGAAGTTTTCGCCGGTATAAATCCCTCAATTGATCATTTGAGAATATTTGGCAATCCAATCTATATTCATATTCCAAAATAAAAGAGGACTAAGCTAGAGCCCTATGGAAATAAAGGAACTTTTGTGGGATACAATGAAACCTCAAAGGCTTACATAATTTATGTCCCAGGTCAAAAGTTCATTGAGGTCAACAGAGACGTGACTTTTCATGAAGAAGAAGCTTTTCGTCATTCCAGAGAAATTCCAGGTGATATAGAGGAGCAGGAAGCTCCATCTCCAGAATCTTCAGATTCACCTCTTCTAGATGAGCAGAGGGAGGATACCTTAGATCCTTCAGTGGATCCCTCAAGGGATACTATCGAGTTTCCCTTAGATAAAACTCCTGTTAACAGGAAACCAGCCTGGTGCCGGGAAATTCTAAAATAAGTAGAAAAACATGCATCACCTAAAGGCACCTTCAGAGAAAGAAAGAAACCAGATAAGTACTCTGACCTAATAACCCGATTGAATCTTACGATTGACTCAGAACCTTCCACCTTTGAAGAAGCCTCCAAACATCAAGTGTGAAAAGATGCAATGATAGAAGAGTATGATTCAATTCTAAAGAATGTTGTATGGTAAGTGGTCCCAAGACCTCATGGAAAATCAATGGTAACCTCCAAATGGCTTTACAAAATAAATCATGCAGCAGATGGCAATTTTGAAAAATTCAAGGCTAGATTTGTGGCTCGTGGCTTCTCTCATAAATAAGGAATTGACTATGACAAGATCTTTGCTCCTGTTTCCAGATATACTTCCATCAGGGTCATTATCTCTCTTGTTGCAGTTCTTGGTTGGAAAATTCACTAGATGGATGTTAAGACTACTTTTCTTGACGATGAAGTTGAACAAGAGGTTGATATCGAAAATCTTGAAGGGTTCATGATCCATGGGAAAGAATCCCATGCGTGAAAACTCAAGAAAGCCTTGTATGGATTGATGCAAGCTTCGATAGCTTGGTATGGAAGAATTGACAGCTTTATAAAGAGTCTTGGGTTCACCAAGAGTATATCATATCCCAATCCCCAATCTTTATATAAAGATTGTACATAATCAACTTATTATCTTAGTATTATATGTGGATGATATGTTCCTTACAGGAGAGGAAAATTTGATAGCTTAGACTAAGAGGGAGATTTCAACAGAATTTGAAATGAAAGACTTGGGTCTTATGCATTACTTGTTGGGCTTAGAGGTGTGGCAAAAACCAGGTGAGATCTTTCTCTCACGAAGAAAATATGCAATTGATGTGCTCCACAGATTTTGCATGTTGGAGTGTAAGTCCATGTCCACACCTATGATTTTTAACCTGAAGAAGTTACAATACCAAGATATAGGTACAAATCTGGAAGACCCCACCATATATTGATAAATCATTGGGTCCTTGTTGTATCTTGTACATACCAGACTAGACATTTGTTATGCAGTGAATGCCCTCATCCAGTTCATGTTTGAAACAAAGCATATTCATATGGTTGTTGTTAAACATATTCTGAGATATGTTCAGGGGACTATAGACTATGGGATTAGATACACTTATAGTGGAGGTGTAATGCTTCATGGATATACAAATTAAGATTGGATGAGAAATACAGTGGACCAGAATAGTAATTCTGGATATTGTTTCAGTTTGGGTTCAGCTATGATCTCCTGGTCTAGTAGGAAACAAGGCTCCATAGCCTAGAGCACTACAGAAGCAAAATACATTGTTGCAAGTGCTACTAGCAGAGAAGCAGTGTGGCTCATAAATCTACTTTCATATTGGTTCAGTGTTGAGCTGGAACCCACAATCATCCATTGTGATAACCATAGTTGTATAAAGCTCTATGAGAATCCGGTGTTTCATGAAAAATCGAAACACATTGAGATGAAAGACCACTATGTTCGGGACATGGTGTAGAAGAACATTCTCAGTATTCAGTATGTTTTGATGGTAGAACAAACCACAAATATTTTGACCAATTCATTCTCCTTGAACATTTTTGTGTACTTTCGAGACAAGCTTGGTGTTGTTGAGAATGCCTGTCTTTCTGAGAGGGAGTGTTGAAATTAGTGTAGCTGCAAGATCCATTCTCCAGGAGGATGGCATAAGACCCTAGCTGAGGATTAGGGCCCCTGGTACACTCCTGGGGTTTCTTGGTATGAGACCAAGTAGTGAGAGCCATGTAAAAAGACCCTAGTGAGGGCCCCCAATATATGACTCGGGTTCTTGGTCTAGGACCAAGCAGTAGGTCCCTAGATGTGTTCTAGGGCCCCTGGATGTGTTCTAGAGAATCCTTGCCCGGTGCTTGGATTGATCCTTAGATGTGTTCCTTGGAGGTTGATGTAAGTCCCTAGATGTGTCCTAGGGCCCCTGGATGTGTTCCATGGAACCCTTGGTTAATGCATGGGTTGATCCTTGGTATTGTACCTTGGAAGACCCTAGATGTGCTCTAGGGCCCCCAGATGTGTTCTAGGGCAACCTAGTCTTGGACTAGGTAGATCTTGGTGAAATACCAAGATGTGTTGATGTATGATCCTCTTCCTCTCTCTTGGGATGGTCCATGAGACCTGGGAGTGCCTATGAAGATGGACATGACCACATTGTTGATGTACCCCCTTATGCAGTGATGGTAAAAGTTTATAAGTCATTATGAGACTCATGTGGACATGTTTTTCCATTGTGGACCCCCCTTGACTTTGTCTTAAAAGGTTCCCCCTTTGCTTGTTGTGTTTCTTTCCCTCTTGTTTTATGTGGTGGGGGTTTTTATAATTTAATTTAATTTAATTAATATTTATATTAATTAAATTGTCAATATTTAATTATTTTTATATTATCCCTAACCCCTCTCCCTAGCTATAAAAAGAACCCTACCCTGTAGCGTTTCTAAACACTCACTCTATCCTCACTCTCATATGTTGCGATTACCTCAGTTGCTCTCTATTGGTGTTGGTGTGACCTCTGCTTAAGTTCATCTGTTTCAAATCTGTGGTGTTTACTTGGACTTGCTTTGACCAAGGGCTTCTTCCTTCTATTTGTTGGTGTATGAGGTGTCAGTGGTGTCTTCTCTAGCTGTCGGACCTGCTTTTAGAGCCATGGACCTGAGTACAGGTGTCACGACCCCTTTCTTTGGCTGCCATACCTATGTATGAGAGTCGTGACCCCTCCTTTTGGCTACCGTTATCTGAGTTAGGGCTCCTGTGGGTGTATTCTACTTGTTGTCTCCTTCATCCCAGTGTTGTATATCTTTTCTGTGGAGAATTTTGTTGTCTCTATTGTGGAGAGTATTGTTGTTTCATCTGTGGAGGATTTTTCGTCCCTTTGTGATGTTTTGTTGTCTCAACCTGTGGAGTATTTTTTGTTGTTGAGTTCTACGGTCTTAGTTGTAGACAACATCTGTCTACAAACTTGTTTGTGGTCCATCCCTTGGCAAACTGTCCTTCAGTCCATATGACAAAGATCAAACCCTAGAGGTTTGAGCCATGAATCTTAAACTAATTTTCTGAGCATATTAAAGGGGTTTACATCCACACATGTGATAGGTACATTCTTCTTTGACTAGGAGGTAAGCTAAATTTTGTGTTTTCACTCAAAAATTTTATTTATGTTTAGAATTTAATTCAGATCTATTTATGTCTTTTATTAAATGTGATGATCTAGTGAAAAAAATTTAAAAGCATATTTGTTTTCTATAGTGTTCCCCAATTCTAACAAAGCCACATGCACGACCTCTAAGCCCCATGAATCATGTGTTTTCCCCTTTGAAGTTCAATTTTAGGATCCTTTCGGGGACAAAGTCCTTGAAAAGTACGAAGGGCATATTGATAAAAAAAATATGGCACAATTAGGATCCATAAGTTGTAATGTGTGTATCTCATAGTGATTAAGTAGTCTTTGCAAGGAACCACATGCTTTGGGTGAGCATGGTGAAAATCACCTGCTAGCTAAAGTTGGTCAAAGGGATGGTGGGTTAATTTTTTTCGATTGAAATGGGCACTTGTAAAATGGGTTTTTGGTGTAATTATTGAAATAAGATATGCGAGAAAGGTTGTGGTCATTTTCCATGGAGATATCCAACATAGTATATCACATGCCAAACAAGGGAAAAAAGATTCCCCCCCTTATTGAAGCACTCTTGTGGGATCCTTGCAGAGATAAGAGTCTTGAAAGCTACCAAGATCCTACCAATCAAATGATGTTTTGGCCATAAGGGCCATCATTTTTACACCTAATCCTTAAAATTTGGATTGTATTCCACCCTCGAGAAAAACATTCTATCTACAAAGCATGTCTTATAGTTTAGGGCCTTATATATGGCTTCTTAGCCCAAAAAACATTGATAATGCGATAAATCACTATTTTTTGGCCCAAACCATGTCTTGGACCACAAGAACCATCCATGTTTCATCCTAACCTTGAAATTGGGTTCATTTTCTCTTTGTAAAGAAAATATTGCACCTTTAGGGCCTATATTATGGTCTACGGATTCATAATTTCTATTATATTCCCTTGAAAACAACATCATTTCATTGTCAAAGAGTGGTTTTTTATTCATTGACTCTATATCTTTATCAAGGCATGCAATTCTTCTTTCTATTCTTATGTTATTTGGGGAATTTGGTCCATAAAGGTTACATATGAGGGATAAAGGCTTTAAAAACAAAATAAAATTTGTCTCCAAGCTTAAAAAACATTTAAGAAAAACACATAATGGGATCACCATACCAACCAAGTTATGAACATGTAACTTAAAAGGGTCATGACCTCCTAAATATTTTAGTCACCTTATAACTCCTAATAAATATGCCCTAGTTTTTTTCCTTATTTATAACATTTCCTCTTATAACTATCTCTCATTATCGAAACCTTTGTTTATTTAAAATAAATATGATAAATGATAAATGATAACACCTCAAGGAGAATGCCTTCTTGCGGAGGTTTTTACATAATCTCCATTTCTTGTAGAGGTTTTTTTTCCAATTTCCTAAGTACATGTATACATTTTGAAAAATTGATTACAGAGGTAAATATAGAAACAAAACATGATGGTGCAATCATTTCAAAGAATGATTGATGTGGTGACAAAATAGCTAAACAAACAAACTAGTGGTAATTTAGTTTTGAGTGAACAATCTATCCATGTCAAATTTCAGTGCATATAGAAACAGTTTGAAAAAATGTTCAACTTTGGCCCCATTCACAAGTCAATGTTGCCCATGTCTAGTCCTAGTATAATGTATTTTCGTTGTTTCTTTTAAAATTTGTTCTAGACGCACGTTATCATATATAGTACCATAAGGGAATGCAATAACATCGATAAACAAGTACTTGATAAATTGCACAAGCTTCATCAATTATTTCTTGTCTTTGTTTTTTTCTCTCAACTAAGTGTTTTCTTTCTCCATAAAGAATATTAGTACGATCATCATTATTTAATATGAAATATCATCTTACTCCTTCTTATTGCCACTAAAATCATGGGGCTAATTGGCATGATGTTGGTTTTGAGAAACATAGGATATGGATATAAATAGCACGATCATGGCGATGGGTGTGTTGGGAGTTTCAATATGCATGACATTAATCTGAGAAAGTTCAAACGAAACGAGGATGAGATCGGATATATAGAGTGGGTGTGTTAGTCATATTTGAGTTTGGAAAACCTCCCACATCGTCAAGGAATATGAACAATCTATCCATGTCAAATTTTAGTGCATACATAAGCAATTTGAATAAAATTCAATGCTGGCACCATTCACAGGTCACTATTGCCCATGTCTAGTCCTAATACATTGTCTTTTAGTTGTTTCTTTTAAAAAAATTTCGAGACACACGTCCCTGCATCTAGTACTGCAAGGGCATGCAATAACATAAAAAAATAAGAACTTGATAAATTGCACAGGCTTCATTAGTTATGTCTTGTCTTTGTTTTTTGCTCTCATCTAAGTACTTTTCTGCTCCATAAAGAATATTAGTATGAAATAATTATTTAAATACAAAATGTCATCTAGCCACGTCTTCTTCTTTCCACCAAACACATTGGCCAAATTCCCATGTTTTTGAATAGTTTCGATGAAGATGCTATAACAATGACGAACATCATGTTCATCGAAACTTCGTTGTTGCAATACTATGACAACAATGATGGCATTTACGATGATGACATTTACTGATCATTTCAGGTGGTAATGGATGCCTATGGGCATGTGTTTGATGGTAGTTCTCAAATAACTGTCACAACTGAGAATCCTTAACACAACTACATTTGAACCCAAAATCCGACGACATCCTCTGACGCCACCCAAAGAATTGGCATTGTCGTCAGATTTTACTTTTAAAAATTGTAAATTTCTTGTTTTTTTTTTCTTCGAATTGGACCCTCCCATACTTCCATTTCATGTATCTAGTCTAACCTATTGATATTATGGTAGCTATGGGAGGTATTTACCTCCACGTTAAACCTAACAAGAATAGAATATTTCGGGAATCAAGAAGAAACCCTAATGAGTTGGCTAATAACCCTAGAAGACAAGTCGACTCAAGAGGATAATTTGTGTTAGGTTATTAGCCTCCAAGAGAAGAAGTCGACCAGAAGAAATATTATATACTAAGTAAATAGGCACCCAGAATGAGAAGTTGGCCAAGGCAGTTAGCCATAATTACTATAAATATAGGAGGCCAGTCTTCATTCTGGCAGGCATTCTCAGAATTGCAAAGCAACACTTGTGCGCACTGCAGTTGCCCAGTTTGTGCGCAAGTTTGGAGGAGAGTTTCCGTTGCAGCTGCTGCAGCTAGTAGATTTTGGTTTTGGCTTGGGCTATCTCTTGGTTATGGTTGGGACTATCTGATTAGCTCTTATTTGGTGCACTATCCTTGGAGAAAGGTGTGCTACCCTTTGTTTGGCTATCTGGCCTAGGGTTTGCTTCCAGAATTATTCTCTGTGAAGGTTAAGGTGCTTGGAGGGTGGCTTCGGCCTATGGTTGGGTGACAATAGTGATATTGTCGATGGAAAAAGGAGCACATCCATTATATTCTAACAAGTTATGGGCCCACACCTTCTTCATTAAGTCTAACCGTTGGAAGGAAGCATAGCCATAAGGATATTAAGCTCGTTGAAGAACTATCGCTAGGGTTTCTAGTAGGAGCAGTCACCAAAGCACTGCAGCTAGGGTTACTAGCAGGTACAGTTGCAGAAACCCTAATCCTCTCGTTGAGGCACCTTAAGTGAAGGGATTGACCTAATTTCCAGATAGACCAGTGCGCCCTAGCCTAGCGCATCTCCTGGTACTCTCAGCAAGCTAAGACATCAGGTTTGAGCTTTTGGCCAAATCTAGGGTTGACCAAGTCAAAGAAGCCATCACCTACTCCATGAAGTCAGAAAACAAGTTAGATGGAGCCTCTAACTTCAGAGCATGGAAGACAAGGATTGACCTCATTCTTGCCAAGAATAAAGTGTTGGATATCGTGAAAGGAAAGATCATGAAACTAGAGTTTGAAGAAGGAAAAGATAAAGAACCGCAGAACATTGCAGTTTGTTAAGAACCTGAATAGATATACAAATATAATCACCACAAATACTGAATACACAATAGATCCACAAAGCAAGATAGAAGAAACCACACTTTATTATTACCAAACCCTTGAGGTATGGAAACACCATACAATGGATCCTATTATGGAAGGGATCCTCTCTTTTTCACTTGCCTCTTCGAGGGGGCATCCTCCTATTGAGCTTCAACTCCAAACACAATACTTCTCTTTATGTCCCATTACATTGCTTGAACCTCTTTATATAGTGCTACCATCACCTAAGAACATTTTAGAGGAGGAATCTTCTAGAAGTAGAACCTTCTAAGAAGTCCTCTTATATTTATTATATCTAACTATCCATTTATTATATCTAACTACCATAGTGGGCCTTATTTAATAATATAGTGGACCTAGTTCACATTACATTGAATGGCCTTCACTATTATCACTATGGGCCCTCTGGGCCCCCACTACTACCTCTCTAGCTACCTAACATTCCATCCCCCTTATGAAAGCGTTGTCCTCAACGCTTTATGTACAACCATATACCAGGGTCCCATGGATAATTGTGGACCATAATGCTGAAGAAGACTGGAGAACCAAGGTCCCATGTAGAAAGGAAAGCCACCATGCTGAAGTAGTCCAACCACCATTGTAATCTTGGGTCTCATGTCCAAGTGCTCATGTGAACTCTCCATGGAAGATTTTGGAACCCAATAACTAACTCAAAATGATGCTCCAAAGACTGACACCTGTCATGTGGATCCAAATAAGAAGATCCATCCACATAGTGGAAAATGGTCATAGTAGAATATGGAAGGAATAATACTACTGTAGAATATGCATGATGAACATTGGTAATAATCATTGGCTCTAGATTTGTCACATTGATGCTCTCTACAGAAGGTGGATTAGATTCATCAAATAAAATATGAAAGTGGTTGTCATCTCAGAAATGATAACTATCCATATACCAATCATGACAATCGGCCTCAAAATCATACCAAGCATATATTTCTTGATTATATTCATCCCTGATGTCTGCCATAAGAAATATTTCATGCATGCTATCCAATGAATCTTGAATACTATGAAAACTATCATTGAGACCATCTGCAAGGACATGCAATTTAGCATCCAATGTGTCATACAATTGGGATTTGAATGCTTCAGTAATTTGTAGAATTTCTTTGAGGGTTTGAGAAGAAATAGCCATCTGATCACCCTATGAACTCTTCAGTCCTGCAACCATCATGAAAAAACCCAAAAAATAGAACAATAAGTTACGACAGAAAATCACGGCTTTTTCTGGAAAAACCCTAAAAAACTGCTCAGTTTAAAATGCTCATAACTTCACTTCCCGGACTCTGTTTCAATTGTTTTTTTTTTTTTTTTTTAATTGGGTGAAATTGTGAAAGGAAATCAGATATGTAATTTATTTGGGCAAATTCGGCCTCCATCTACTACAGAAATAAAAAAAAAAATCGCATCGTTGTCCACGAAAAAAACCTTGAAAAATTGCATAATTTAAAACTTCAATATCTTGACTTCTCAGACTCCGTTTCAGATGATTTTTTTTTTCAAATAGAGTATTTTTCTGAGAGGAACTTAGATCTAGAAATTGTTTCTGCAATTTTTTCATAGAAATATACCGAAAATTTCTGGAATGACGCGGCTCTCATTTTTCTTTTCCGAAAAAAAAATCTGCAAAAATAAAAAATATTTGCCCACAATGTCTTCCAAGGAAAGTGCTCTGATACCACTTGTTAAGAACCTGAATAGATATACAAATATAATCACCACAAATACTGAATACACAATAGATCCACAAAGCAATATAGAAGAAACCACACTTTATTATTACCAAACCCTTGAGGTATGGAAACACCATAAAATGGATCATATTATGGAAGGGATCCTCACCTGTTCACTTGCCTCTTCGAGGGGGCATCCTTCTATTGAGCTTCAACTCCAAACACAATACTTTTCTTCATGTCCCATTACATTTCTTGAACCTCTTTATATAGTGCTACCATCACCTAAGAACATTCTAGAGGAGGAATCTTCTAGAAGTAGAACCTTCTAAGAAGTCCTCTTACATTTATTATATCTAACTATCCATTTATTATATCTAACTATCATAGTGGGCCTTATTTAATAATATAGTGGACCTAGTTCACATTACATTGAATGGCCTCCACTATTATCACTATGGTCCCTCTGGGCCCCCAATACTACCACTCTAGCTACCTAACATTCCATCCCCCTTATGAAAGCGTTGTCTTCAATGCTTTATGTACAACCATATACCAGGGTCCCATGGATAATTGTGGACCATAATGCTGAAGAATACTGGAGAAACAAGGTCCCATGTAGAAAGGAAAGCCACCATGCTGAAGTAGTCCAACCACCATTGTAAGCTTGGGTCTCATGTCCAAGTGCTCATGTGAACTCTCCATGGAAGATTTTGGAACCCAATAACTAACTCAAAATGATGCTCCAAAGACTGACACCTGTCATGTGGATCCAAATAAGAAGATCTATCCACATAGTGGAAAAGAGTCATAGTAGAATATGGAAGGAATAATACCACTGTAGAATATGCAGGATGGACATTGGTGATAATCATTGGCTCTATATTTGTCACATTGATTCTCTCTACAGAAGGTGGATTAGAGTCATCAAATAAAATATGAAAGTGGTTGTCATCCCAGAAATGATAACTATCCATATACCAATCATCACAATCGGCCTCAAAATCATACCAAGCATATATTTCTTGATTATATTCATCCCTGATGTCTACCATAAGAAATATCTCATGCATGCTATCCAATGAATCTTGAATATTACGAAAACTATTATTGAGACCATCTGGAAGGACATGCGATTTAGCATCCAATGTGTCATACAATTGGGATTTGAATGCTTCAGTAATTTGTAGAATTTCTTTGAGGGTTTGAAAGGAAATAACCATCTGATCACCCTATGAACTCTTTAGTCCTGCAACCGTCATGAAAAAACCAAAAAAATAGACTAATAAGTTACGACAAAAAATCGCGGCTTTTTCTGGAAAAACCCTAAAAAACTGCTGAGTTTAAAATGCTCATAACTTCACTTCCCGGACTCTGTTTCGATTGTTTTTTTTTTAATTGGGTGAAATTGTGAGAGAAACTCAGATATGTAATTTATTTGGGCAAATTCGGCCTCCATCTTCTACATAAATAAATAAAAAATCGCATCCTCATCCACGGAAAAAACCCTAAAAATTGCAGAATTTAAAACTTCAATATCTTGACTTCCCAGACTTTGTTTCAGACGATTGTTTTGTTCAAATTGGGTATTTTTCTGAGAGGAACTTAGATCTATAAATTGTTTCTGCAAATTTTTCATAGAAATATACCAAAATTTTTTGGAATGACGCGGCTCTCATTTTTCTTCTCTGAAAAAAAAATCTTCAAAAATAAAAAGTATTTGCCTACAATGTCTTCCAAGGAAAGTGCTCTGATACTACTTGTTAAGAACCTGAATAGATATACAAATATAATCACCACAAATACTGAATACACAATATATCCACAAAGAAAGATAGAATAAACCACACTTTATTATTACCAAACCCTTGAGGTATAGAAACACCATACAATGGATCATATTATGGAAGGGGTCCTCTCCTGTTCACTTGCCTCTTCGAGGGGGCATCCTACTATTGAGATTCAACTCCAAACACAATATTTTTCTTCATGTCCCATTACATTGCTTGAACCTCTTTATATAGTGCTACCATCACCTAAGAACATTCTAGAGGAGGAATCTTCTAGAAGTAGAACCTTCTAAGAAGTCCTCTTACATTTATTATATCTAACTACCATAGTGGACCTTATTAATAATATAGTGGACCTAGTTCACATTACATTGAATGGCCTCCACTATTATCACTATGGGCCCTTTGGACCCCCACTACTACATCTCTAGCTACCTAACATTCCATCCCCCTTATGAAAGTGTTGTCCTCAACACTTTATGTACAACCATATACCAGGGTCCCATGGATAATTGTGGACCATAATGCTGAAGAAGACTGAAGAACCAAGGTCCCATGTAGAAAGGAAAGCCACCATGCTGAAGTAGTCCAACCACCATTGTAAGCTTGGGTCTCATGTCCAAGTGCTCATGTGAACTCTTTGTGGAAGATTTTGGAATCCAATAACTAACTCAAAATGAGGCTCTAAAGACTGACACCTGTCATGTGGATCCAAATAAGAAGATCCATCCACATAGTGGAAAAGGGTCATAGTAGAATATGGAAGGAATAATACCACTGTAGAATATGAATGATGGACATTGGTAATAATCATTGTCTCTAGATTTGTCACATTGATGCTCTCTACAGAAGGTGGATTAGAGTCATCAAATAAAATATGAAAGTGGTTGTCATCCCAGAAATGATAACTATCCATATACCAATCATCACAATCGGCCTCAAAATCATACCAAGCATATATTTCTTGATTATATTCATCCCTTATGTCTGCCATAAGAAATATCTAATGCATGATATCCAATGAATCTTGAATACTACGAAAACTATCATTGAGATCATCTGCAAGGACATGCAATTTAGCATCCAATGTGTCATACAATTGGGATTTGAATGCTTCAGTAATTTGTAGAATTTCTTTGAGGGTTTGAGAGAAAATATCCATCTGATCACCCTATGAACTCTTCAATCCTGCAACCGTCATGAAAAACTCAAAAAATAGACCAATAAGTTACGGCAGAAAATTGCGTCTTTTTCTGGAAAAACCCTAAAAAACTGTTGAGTTTAAAATGCTCATAACTTCACTTCCCGGACTCTGTTTCGATTTTTATTTATTTTTAAATTGGGTGAAATTGTGAGAGGAACTCAGATATGTAATTTATTTGGGCAAATTTGGCCTCCATCTGCTACAGAAATAAAAAAAATCGCATCGTCGTCCATGGAAAAAACCCTGAAAAATTGCAGAATTTAAAACTTCAATATCTTGACTTCCCAGACTCCGTTTCAAATGATTTTTTTTTTAAAATTGGGTATTTTTATGGGAGGAACTTAGATCTAGAAATTGTTTCTGCAAATGTTTCATAGAAATATACTGAAAATTTATGGAATGACGTGGCTCTCATTTTTCTTCTCCGAAAAAAAAATCTGCAAAAATAAAAAAATATTTGCCCACAATGTCTTCCAAGGAAAGTGCTCTGATACCACTTGTTAAGAACCTGAATAGATATTCAAATATAATCACCACAAATACTGAATACACAATAGATCCACAAATCAAGATAGAAGAAACCACACTTTATTATTACCAAACCCTTGAAAGGGATCCTATTATGGAAGGGATCCTCTCATGTTCACTTGCCTCTTCGAGGGGCCATCCTCCTATTGAGTTTTAGCTCCAAACACAATACTTTTTTTCATGTCCCATTACATGCTTGAACCTCTTTATATAGTGCTACCATCACTTAGGAACATTCTAGAGGAGGAATATTCTAGAAGTAGAACCTTCTAATTCCTCTTACATTTATTATATCTAACTATCCATTTATTATATCTAACTATCATAGTGGGTCGTATTTAATAATATAGTGGACCTATTCCACCTTACATTGAATGGCCTCCACTATTATCACTATGGGCCCTCTGGGCCCCCACTACTACCTCTCTAGCTGCCTAACATTCCTCTTACATGTATTATATCTAACTACCCATTTATTATATCTAACTACCACAGTGGGACTTATTTAATAATATAGTGGACCTAATCCACCTTACATTGAATGACCACTATTATCACTTTGGGCCCTCTGGGCGCCCCCACTACCTCTCTAGCTACCTTACACAGTTATGAAAAAGTTCAAAGAAAGTGACATCAATGCCATGATTATCATAGTGGACTCTATAAAAGACCATTTGATACCCTACATCTCCCATCTCGACTCATCGAAGAAGATGTACGATGCCCTAACAAACCTCTTCTCAGTCAGAAACATTGGACAAGTAATGAGTCTGAAGAATGAGCTCCGTGACATGAATACGAATGATGATGACAACATAACATCATACTTTGTGAGAATCTCCCAGTTAAGATATCAACTACAAGCTATTGAAGAGATCATTTCAGAGAAGGAATTGGTAAACATAATGCTCAATGGTCTTCCCAAGACGTGGGATGCATTTTCCGCAAGAATGAACACAAGGAAGGAGTATCCTACATTTGAAGAACTTTGGAGTTGTTGTGCTCAAGAATAATCAAGGATCAGTGCAAAAGAGAAACCCCAAAAGAAGTACGATGATCAAGCCTTTACAACAAGATTCAAGAATTCCAGGAACAAAAGGAAGTTTGGGTCAAGGAAGAAGCCAAATCAAGAGAAAGACATGTCAGAAATACAATGCTCCAACTGTCGAAAGTATGGTCACTACAAGAATCTTTGTCCCGAGCTAAATAAAATGAAGGGGACACATGAAGCATCAGTTTCTGAAGAAAATGAACCTACAAAGAAGACCAAGTAGGATACAACAAACTTCTTCTTCTAAGACAAGGTAACACTACTCTTCATAGTTCTTGTACATACCATGTTTTCTGTACATATCTTGCATATATACTTCTTAGAAGATAATATGTTCAAAGAAAAACTATACCTATGGAAGAAACAAAAAGGATTGCTATCATTATGACTACAAGTCAGACAATACAAATGAAAGGATGAAGCACATCAAACAATTCATGTGGAAGTTATTACATAAGTAATAGCTACAAGATAAGCCGAAATTAGAATCAATCTTGAAGTAAAAGAGAAGAAGTAAAAGATAGGAAGAAGTCAACAATCAAGAAGAAATTGGAGAAGACTTATGACACCTTGCAGAAGGCAATAAGGATGCAAACGAAAGCGTGGATTATGGAGGGAGCTGATTATATACTTCCAAAAGAAAAACATGCACCCATACATGAAGCAAGGATTAGGAGGGAGCTAATCCTATGATCCATTGAAGATGATATATATCCATGGTAGCAGCCATGAAAAACAGTACATGTTCAGTTCGACCTTAGAAGAAGTCTTCTTTGAAAATAAGCATTAAAGTATCCTTGGTTGTCCATCCACGTCCGTGATCCTATGATGAAAGAAAGAAGTGGAATCTCTAGGGCATGAAATCTATAAGAAACTTCATGGACCCAAGAGCTAAAGAGAAACATGAGGAGGAACATGAAGATTCCAAGAAAGAAAGAAAAACCAGAACAACCAGTCATTTTATCAAGAATCACAAGATTAACAGCCTGGTATGAACTCACAAAAATAAATCAAGCAGAGGAACTGAAAGTTGTGATGAAGAATAGTGTATGGAAGACTTATGAATGAAAGCATTGTGAGATATAGAACTAGAGGTTCTCCCAGATGGAGGGAGAAGACTATGATGATTACTCGTTCCGGTAAACTAGACATACCTATACATAAGTCATTATATCGTTTGCAATATCCATGGGTTGGAGTTTTACATCAGATAAAGGCAAAGACTGTTCTCCAGAGAAATTGAACAAAGAGCGTATGAAGAGCAACCTCAAAGCTTTGAGGTATACCAGAAAGAAACCCTTGTATGCAGATGGAAGAAGACAATTTGGTGAAGAATATCCAATGCACAATAGAAGCATGGTGAAGACCTTCTATAACAAATATATTGTATCCGAATGGTTACTCAGAAGATCAGGATGATGGATCGCTAATCCATGAAAAACTCCCATGATGGTCCAAGAAATATCACTTGGATAAATTCTAGTTTGATCCTTGCCATGATGTTGTGAGCTAGCAGGAACCAAAGAGGAATCCAACAATGATATACTTTATTGATCAGAGCTATATGAAGCCTTTAGAGAAAAACCAGTGTTCCGAAAAACTGAAGTACATTTGATATCAAGCATTACATTCTCTGTGATGAAGTCCATAAAGGAAAAAGTGGTTCTCCTATATATATCTCCACAAATGAGAAGATAAGAAGACATTTTGGTAAAGCTTCTGTCCAAGATGAAAGAGTTTGCGTACTCAAGCTGGAGCTTGTGGAGATGACTTATTGAAAAAGGAAGAGACGACTCCCAGGTTGGGAGGGAGCACTGATGTGTTATTGATTTATGGACAATCATTTTTCAGTTCGAAAAATGGTCCAGGATGAGAAGTTCCTTTTCAGTTAGGAAAGTGGTTTGATATTTTTGATGGACAGGCATTTTCCAGTTCAGAAAATGGTCTAGATCGAATGGTCATTTTCGTAATGAAAATGGTTCGATGGATTGCTGATGTACCATAGACAATGATTTCCCATTGTGGTTAACATGGGGAATGGTCTAGGGCAGTCTCTCTTCTTGAGGGTTACTCAAGAAGACTGGCCCGCCTCGTCGGACAACGATTTCCCATTGTGGTTAACATGGGGAATGTTTTTTTTTGGAGGTTGGTGTAGGACAGTCATTTCCTTAGGAAATGGTCCGGACAGTCA
>ML857326.1:0-12942 GCA_009831015.1 Picea engelmannii
TACCAGAACCCCAATGCATACTGGACAGAAAGGAAACCTCACTCTGGAGCAGAACCATTGCACAGGTCAAAGTGCAGTGGAAACATTTTGGCCCAGATGAGGCTACATGGGAAATGGAGGATGCCATGAGACAGGCATATCCGATTTTGTTTACTTCTGTACATGCAATTCACGTTAGTAGATAATAACATCAAGGACGATGTTCCTTTTAAGGGGGAGGGAATTGTAACACCCTGTTTCCCCCATCTTGTAAATATAACTGGATTGGCCAGGGACTATGGAAAACTCATAAATGTGAATATGTTATGTAAATGGACCTTGAGGAAGAGGTCAATGGATGTGAATGATATTTTGAATTTATTGCAGGACTGCTGAGAGGGGATGTGCAGAAAAAGAGACCACGATGGTAGTGGAGGGCCCCTGGAAAGGTGGTGTTAACTTCCACCGAGAATTAACGCTGTATTTGGACTCCACTGGCCCGGAGAACCAAAAGCAGCTTGCTGGACCTGAATTTAATGCCTTGCAGGATGGTAGGTTGATGGCTTAATGAGGGATGGGGAGATGAACTGCCAATCCATAGAGCCATCATGACTGACCAGCGCAAGGGTAATCGCGCCACACGCAACCTCGTGAGAGGATAAGGCGTATGGCATAAGCGATTGGAAGGGAAGATGCGAGGGGAACTCTGGCATTTTACGCAGAGTGAGTGATAGCAGAGAGGAAGGATTGCAACCTTCGCTCCTGGTCATTGGAAGACCGAGAGACGCAGTCTCACAACATCGTGGTCTCAGCTCGAGGGTGGCTAGTGGTAAATCCGCTGGGAGTCGCTATGCCTACGGTTGGGTGGAAACAAGCACCCCTCTCAGTAGTCGCACCCACTTCTGATGTTAACTCTGATAAGTGTTTTACATATTGCGTCTTGAAATTCATAGACTGATATATATAGATATATATGCTCATAGAACTGTGAAATTGTGAATGATTTCAGTGTAAGAATGTCTGTGAAGTGTTTGATAAGAATGAATAGATATATGCTTATAACAGAGGAAACCATGCATGAATTACGTTGATAAATGAATATAATTATGTCTAGGATGAACTCAGTTAGGCTTCCAGCCGTTCTCAGGATGTTGTTTCCCCTTATCGTCTCCAGGGATGCACCGGAATCGGTCTCGTCGCAGAGACTTTCCTCCTTAGAAAGTTTCACCAAGAACCCAGAAAAAGGACTTGAACGTGCAAGTCTTAATAACCTTGTATGAGGAGGAATGACCCTCTTAAGATTCTGAAGTAGCAGCATAGGGATAAGTAACAAATTGATGGATGAGATCCTGTTGGAAGACCCATGGTCATTCACGACCATCAGATTGACGGAAGTGGTAGGAGCGTTATACCCCTTACTCCTTTTCCCTCTATCTTCGTGGGTAGCGAGGAAATTGGGATCGTAGGTTCCCCAAGGTCCATGAGAACATTTGGACCGATGATCTTTCCACATCCATGAAGTAGTGGAAGAATGCACAAGGTGGGACAATCTGAGCCATTGGATATCATTCAAAAATCCCATCGGCTGTTGGATCGGGTTAAGATGCTCGGAGTTTAGTCTCTAGAGTGTGTGCAGGGGGAACGGATCTAGACCGTTAGATCTTGGTCCAATTACCCGTCATCCATCGGGTCGGACCGGAGTTGTCCGAGGGTTACCATCGGGAGTCTAGCCATCGACATATCGGGATTCTCAAGGACAAGAAAATCGAGACACTTCAAGTCTCGAAACACCGGGAATATCTGAACCGCCCGTCGAGGATACACGTGGCGGAGATAGAGGTTGTTATCGGGAGTTAGGATATCGACATTCCCATGGAAAAAATATCTGGGAAGTCTGAAGTAAAAACCCCGGCAAAATCTGAGTCGTCCATTTAGGGAGACCGGTGTCCGAAATCCGTAGAGAGTCGGGACATTCGGCATCGGGAAATCGAGTTCCTGAGGCTGTGAGAATGGGAACATCACAAGTCTCGAAATCCCAGAGAAATCAGGACCGTCCATCAGAAGAGGACGTGTGGCAACAATCGGCGTCGTTTGGAAAGTCCCGACAGGAAGTGTTGATCGGCGTTTGTGTCATCGGGATATCGGGAATCCTGATGACAATTTGTTTATGCGTTTTGGAATCGCGATGCTTGAAACCTCGATGAGTGGGAGCCAACTATCAGTATATTAGAGAAGTAGGAAGTGCCATTATGGGGGCCAGCTGTCAGCATAGCGGGAAGATGGGATTCGAAGGATCGGGAATCCCGTGAGCCCATACATTTTGGCATTGAAAACCCTGTAGCCCCGACGAGGGATAAGACTGCGGTCACAGGGATCATGGTCATGTGAGATAGGAGCCTAGCTAGGAGAGCTAGCACGTAAAGGGCATGTCAGGATTCGAGGAATCGTGAGTCCTAGGGACGTTTTCTTTTTGACATTGGAAAGTCCGAAACCCCGATGGGGGACAAGGCTGTGGTCTTGTGAGATAGAGGTCACGTGGACTAAAGACTTATCCCGGGAGGCTAAGGAAATAGAGGAGCGTATTGAGATTCGGGGATCGGTGAGCCAAATTGTTGGGACATCGCGAGTGTCAAAACTTCGATGAGGAGGTATGGCTGCAGTCACATAGAGGGAGGTCATATGAACCCAAAAGACTAGCCCAAGGGGACTAGTGGAAGTTGGAGTGCGTCGAGAAATTGGAGGATCACGGATCCAAAGGGCATATGCATTTTGGCATTAAAAATCCCAAACCCCGACAAAAATAAAAATGTAAGGCTGCAGTCTCATGAGTATGGTCATGTGGACCAGGCCATAGCCCAGAGGGGCTAAGGCTGGAAGAGAGCTCGTCGGAGATCGGAGAATTGAGGGCATAGGAACCCTCGACATTAGAAAGGAAAAAACCCCAAAAACCTGAAATTGTCATTAGGGGAAGACCACGGTTAGGTGTAGAGAGCCGTATAGGCGAATGAAAGACCCGTTTCTCAAGGTTGGTATTTCGCTGATGCAAGCTTCGTGGATTCTCATTGTTGAGAACTAAACGAAAAAGTTGTTTTAGGTAGTGGGTGTGTTACAAAGTGGTATCAGAGCATGGTTACAACACTCGGACTGATTGGGATCATGTACGAGTCACGCATAAACTCCGTTCAAAGCACTCCTATGAGTAGTAACCCCCTAACTTGACCCTCTGGTCCATGATTAAAAACTTGGAAAGTAAGAACCCGATTGTGTATGTGTGTGAAAGAGTTATGAATTTATGGGCAAATTATAAAAATGAATTTAACTCTTGACTAATAACCAGCGTTTGTCTTTTCACTTGAGCGGACAATCAACCATGGGAATCTATAGACGCAGAGTATGGTGACTCACCAAGAGGTGGGAGAAGGCTCCCACAACAGAGACGAAGAGTTTGATGAAAGAAGAACAATAGGAACCCCTCCAGACCTAGCTGAGACTGTGAGGAGTCTCATGGTCGAATTGCAAAGCGGCAAGGCCGATAATGAAAGGATGATGAAAGAATAAGAAAAGCAAACCGAAATTAATGTAGTTCTACTACAGAGCTTATCCGACATACAACGACAAATGCAGCATGAACCTGAGATGCAAAATCATGGTCGTGTCAGTGGTCACACTGAGAGAAGCACATCCAGAAAGGTCCACCCCAGAGGTAAAGGACCAGTGTCAGACGATTCCACTGAGAAGGAAGCCAGTGATTCAGAAGGCTCTTCCCACATCAGGACCAGTTCCTATTCTCGCAGAAAACAGAAGAAGCAAAAGACTTCCAAGAGTCATAAATTTGAGGAATTAAAAAAGGAAAAACATCCCTCCTTCGACGGTGAGATAAAGAAGGGAGAGGAAGATGAGGCTTGGCTACTTGGACTGAAGAAATATTTCAGAGTCCATGATTTTTCAGAGAATTTGAAGGCCCGAGTGGCCACTTTCAATCTAAACGGAAAGGCTTCCTCTCAGTAAGGTGTCAAAAGAGCAAGCGGAAACATATTCATTTTGAATGGTTAGGGAATTGGCATTGGCATTTGGAAGCCAATTTATTGGAGCAGTCTTATCATCGGATTTATACACAAGTACAGTCGTACTTGATTGGAGATATTTCTATAGTTGATGGACATAAATGTTTTTCAAGATTTGATGATTTAGGGTATGATCGGGACCCAGTTGATGTAGTCTTCTGAGTTGAAGATTGAGTCTTCAGACTCTGGCGGAAGACAATTTGATTACCATTTTCCACTTTACATTATGAAAGCATACAACATTGTTCCATTATCTTATACAGGTGTTGGATCTCTTCTTGGCCATACTTGTGAATGACGGTCAAGGGAATTTGAACCACTTGTCTGTAATGTTCCTGACTTGGCTAGTCTAGGAAACAATGCTAATGTGTGTGTAGGATCAAAGGTTTATAGAATATAAATGATCATACAAATAATAAACATGACAAAGGATTGCAAAGTTTTTATTATGATATCTCCGTGGATTACAAAATGGCCGAATGCGGCTGAATAAACTGACAATACTCGACTAGATCGACAGACAAAGGATCTTAGCCGGAATACAAATAAGCAACTACGACTGAATAAAATAACAACAATTGGCTATATCAAAAGACAAAAGGATCTTAGCCGGAATACAAATAAGTAACTAAAAGATAATACCCAGAATATGGGAGCACTGTGGAATCAATGAAGAATGATGGAAGACCTGGATGATCTTCCTGGTGACTAGGGTGTGTCTTTCAACACCGAAATTAGCCAACTGGTGTCTTCCTCCTAGAATAAATTGAACTATCTCTCCTGAGATGCACCTCTTCTCCTCAATGACAAGTCATAATCTGCATAATGATGAATTAGGTCGCTGACCCTTCCTTTATAGCTTTCCAAAACCCTAAATCATGTTGAAACCGTAATTCACTGTTGACTTCCAAAACCCTAAATCACCGTTGAAACCTAATTCACTGTTGACTTCTATTTGTAGCTCATAATGACTTAAAAGCACTTTTAACCCTTTTTAGCTCAATGTCGCTTTCAAAATATAACACCTGTGACTGGAGTGACCTCTAGTAACGTTGTTTACCCCTCTTTGGCCCTGGCTATAGTCTAATGGGGTAGTTTAGACCATTAAGCCTCCTCTCTGGAGCTCCTATTTCGAAAGGGACATTGCAGTCCTCCCTTCCTGAAATTGCTTGTCCTCAAGCAATACTAGTCCAGGGTGCTGCAACACCTGCTCGCTCTCCCAAGTAGCGTCCTCTACTAGAATCCCTCTCCATCTGATAAAACACTCTCTGATAACCCTACTCCTCAGTTTCTGCTCTCGAAACGCCAAAACCTCCTCCAAAACTAACTCCAATTGTCCCTCCTCATCCAATGGGGGAAGCTCCTCTGATGTGCTAACGAATTGTCACACTTCCTTTTTGAGGCAAGACACATGGAACACGTTATGAATCTTGCTCCCCTCTGGAAGCTCTAGCGCATAAGCAACCTCGCCTACTTGGCGCATGATCCTGTAAGGACCATAAAATCTGGGCTTGAGATTCTCGGCCCCACTCTTCTTTAGAGATGATTGTTTGTAGGGTTGGAGTCTCAAGAAAGCCAAATCTCCAACCTCAAAGTTGCACTCTATCCTGTGCCTGTCCGCACTTATCTTCTGTCATTTTTGCGCCATCTGTAGGTTCTGTTTCAACAACTTGAGAATCTCTTGACTCTTTATGATCCAATCCTTGGCCTCGGGAGCTCTGCTTTCCCAAAATACCAAGTCTACCAAAGTGGGAGCATCATATCTGTACAATTCTCGGAAGTGTGTCATACCAATGGACATGTGGAAGGCTGTGTTGTAGCAATGTTCTCCTAAATGTAACCACTTTACCCACGTTCTCTTCTATCCTCCTACATAGTTACTGAAATACCCTTCAACCCACTTTTTGACAATCTCTGTCTGCCCATTTGTTTGAGGGTGATAGCTGGTGTTAGGTGTCAACTCTGTCCCCACCAACCGAAACAGCTCTCTCCAAAATGTCCCTATGAACCGATTGTCCCTGTCACTGATGATGTTCTTCAACAACCCATGAAGTCTAAAGACCTCCCTAAAGAAAAGATTGGCTACCTGAACTATGCTGTACTTTGTCAGTATGGCATATAAGTGAGCAAACTTGGTCAATCTATCGACCACTACATAGATATAGTCCTTACCCTGGACCTTGGGTAGACCCATGATGAAGTCCATAGATATACTCTCCCATTTCTGCTCTGGAATGGGGAGTGGCCGAAGTAGCCCTACTGGAAGAGCATGCTCTGACTTATTTTGTTGGCAAGTCACACACTCACTGACGTGTCTCATAACGTCCTGTTTGAGGCCCTTCCATGAGAATCTCTCTTTGATCTGTCTATAGGTTTTGAAAAACCCATGATGGCCTGCTAGAGTTGAATCATGAACTACGGTGAGGATCTTTTTCTTAAGCCCTGAATCTGGCACCAAGTAGACTCTATCCTTGTAAAATATGACATCTTCAATGACCCTATACCGGTCATCCTGTATCTTCCCATCCATCAGCTCACAAGCGAACTTGTTCTTAGAATATTCCACTAACAAGTGGTATTTCCATTCTGCTGAAATCTCCATCAAAGAACATTCCACAGGTCTCCTCAATAATGCATCGGCCACAATCACAACTATTGCAATTCCTATTTTTCCTAATAGGTTCAGCCGCCATGAGAAACCGCGATGGAAGGGGTGATTTTTTCAGTCGTAGTGGAAGATGGGTGGGGGGGTTGTGCAACTGTCTTATTGATACATTGGTTGAAGGAGGCGAGGCCAGAGGGGGAAGGGGAGGAAGAGGGTCTGAATGTCCTAGATGTCACATTGGAGGCAAAGGCAGGTCTGGATGTCCTAGATGTCTCATTGTAGTCGTAGACAAAGGCGAAAAGGGGGGAAGGGGAGTTCGAAGGGGAATGGACAAATATTACCCTATGTGTCACATTGGTAGTTTGGGAGTGGACTTCAAATATGTCTCACATTGTAGTCGTAGACGAAGACAGAAGGGGGGGAAGGGGATTTCGAAGGGGAATGGACAAATATTACCCCATGTGTCACATTGGTAGTTTCAGAGAGGGAGACGAAGGGAGATGAAGGGGGTAGTTGTTTGAATGGGGTTGTTCGGATGGTATGATATGGTAGAGGGAGGGTGTTACATACAAAGAGTGGGAGGGTTGTTTGATTGGTATGTAAACAGAGGGGGAGGATTTCCGTTGTAAGCGGGCAGGATGAGTGCAAGTCGCAAACGAAAGAAACAAGACGATGCTCAGCAGTAGCCGTAACAAAACATGTTGATCCATTCCACAACCAGACTTCTATCTTTGTAGAATTTCTTTCCCTCCTATAGTTGAATATAATAATGTGACAGAGCAGAGAACAATAATCGAGGGGAAATGGAAAGAAATTGGGTTGTTTTGGCCCATTACGCATCAAAATGGATGGCTCTAACCACTGAGTCAAATTCACTATTAGAAATCCGTTGACTATGACATTATAAATTGCAATATGGCATAGATTTTTCTAAAATAATTGCCATACGTCAAGGGTGTAGAAGATCTAATTGCAAAAACTGTTACCCCTTCAAACACAATTTAAGGTCCCCTTTCACCCCTAAAACACAATTAGGAATATATCTAAATTAGTTAAAGTCTCGATGGACTCCAGACAACGGAAAAGTTTATATCGATAAGACTGGTTGCTCCATTCAGGTAAGGTTTAAAGTGTTGGACAACTGAGAGGGGGGGGGGTGTGAATCAGTTGTTACCATGCTTAAACAATTATGCTTATTTTAAACTCTTTGGAGAGCACTTAATGACAATCACAATAATGTAGGGAGGTAAGCAATAGAACATTCGACATCAGTCACACCTATGAAATATACAGAGACATAAATTTCTTGAGGAAACCCATAAAGGGTAAAAACCACTTCTTCTTGGTATGATAAGTAATCTTTACATTCTATACAGTATCATACATATGAGCTCCAACTCATTGTGAGGCTACAACCTCTATTTTTACAAGCTGCAACTTGTTGAGAGCACCGACTCGCTGTTTTCTCTAGCACCTACTAGAATGAAGCACCAACTCCCTGGTTTCTCTAGAACCCACTAGAAGGAAGCACCAACTCCCTGGTTTCTCTAGCACCCACTAGAAGGAAGCACCGACTCCTTGGTTTCTCTAGCACCCACTAGAAGGAAGCAACAACTCTCTAAGTGTTCCAGCACCAACTGGATGGAAGCACCAACTTCCAGTCACACATGCACCAACCTGTATAAAAGAGAAAAATAGTTCTCCCTTGCACCACCTTGCCACCCTGGTTTCTCTGGTTGCAACCAGATGGAAGCTACAACTCCCTGTGTTCAGGCACCCACTTGAACCTCTGAGGATAACAGTCCTCCCTAGCACCTCCTAACCACCTTGATTATAAAGTTGGCTATATATAAATTTATCACAGTGATACAATATTTATCAATGGCTTACCAGTCTCATCATTATTCTGCTACACTTCTCTTCTCTACCTGCATCAGTGTCTTCCTGCACCCCTTCCTTATGCTTTATGTTCTTCTGCCTTTCATGCTCTGTGTGCCATGTCCCTTCTATGCACCATTCGTCTTCCGTGCATTTCAGTTGTTGCACTCTACCTCCTTCTACACACCTGAATCACTCTCAACAACACCCAATCACTTCTCTATTCTGCATTTTTATTCTCTTTGTAACTGATCAATTAACTGTGAAGAGCAACAGTAGCCCTTCGATCAGATTTCCAATTATCCAACACCATTGGATTCCAACCATAGGGTCTCGCGTTGATTTCACCATTTTTCATTTCGGCATTTCGGCATTTCGACATTTCTGTGGTGAAGAGTCTCGACTCTTCATGTTACGATCATCAAAAAGGAGCTTAACTTGGTGCTAGTTCCTCCCTCTCACATGACCACTGACAGTGACCACAGCCTACACCAAAAGGTGTTTTCTCATTTCGGCGTTTCGGCATTTCGGCATTCCTGTGAAGAAGTGTCTCAACACTCCAAGTCACAATCCCCGAAATGGAGCCAGATCAATGGTCCACAAGACTTCATAATCTGATCCCTTCTTTTCTTAATCGAACGACTGACAGTATTTCAACGTTTTTCCCTTCGATCCATCGTGACTCCAACATTATAAAATTCATGATCAAAAAATCCCCAAAGTGATTGGACGGTTCACATAACCCACTGAGATGGACGGTTGATGAGATTTCAGAGTTTTTCCTTTCGGGTTTTTGAGACTCACAATAGTCCCTTTCGACATTTCGGAGTTCGAGACTTCATGATGGTGGAGTTTCTGTTTGCTATGTAAAACCCCGAAATAGAAAGTTTTGATGTGACGTAAACCTGCTGATGTCACACGTGGATTGACACGTGCCAAATAACTGCCATGTGTCACTCTGATTCGTGACTTACAAGTGCCTAAAATGTTGAATCAACTTGACACTTGTCATTTCCTGATTGTGCCACGTGTCCTTAGCTGACGTGGTTTGTTGATGTGCATGTTTCAGGATTTCGGGGTTCACTACTTCAAAGGTTAAAGTTCCTTTGATATTTGATTTCCCAGTTTGCGAAACTCCGAAATGGAGTCTTTATTGATGTGCCTGTTTCGATATTTCGGCATTTCACATTTCGCAACTTTGGGACTCCTATGATGAAGAGTCTCGACTCTTGACTCCTCCAACTCCCGGTATCTGAAACTCTGAAATGGAGTGGTTTCACATTTTGTGATTTCATTATTCTTGTCGTGAGTTTCCTTGACACCTCCAACTCCCGGTATCCAAAACTCCGAAATGGAGATTAAGTCGTGGTTTCGCATTTCGTGATTTTCTTCCGTGAGTTTCTTCCTTGACTCCTGGAGTTTACACTTCTGAATGGGATCCAATGATCACTTGTTGAACTTGCCATTGCCATGCCATTATCCCTGTCCTGCTGGTCATGATCTTTGTTTCCATCAATGAAAAACACGCATACTCTGCACTATCTCTTATGATCTTATCGAGATTTCTCTGTTATGTCTTGCCAAAATACTTCTGGTGCCCACATGGCACATTCATCATGTACTTAAGCCATCGTCTTTGTTGTACTTCCCATCAATGACAAGAATACACTGCCTGTAAAACATGCCAACAATCTCCCCCTTTGGAATTGATGGCAACAAAGGCACCCAGACTCTTTTCACCCCCTTTGACATCAATGTCAAAGAACACATGCTCCCCCTGAGATGTTGTAGTATTTTTAGGAGGTATCAGATATTAAACCAACACAAACTCTCCCTGATAGGATGGACTCTCTTATTTGAGTCTTGCATAATATTTGTATCTAAACCAGAGTCTTCTTCTGATTCTTGGACATGTTCATCTTCAGCTTCCACTGTATCCTCTATAGAATACTCAAAATTGCTAACCTCTCTTATTGGGACTCCTTCATCAACCTTTTCTTGTCATAACTGGATGACTCCCCCTGTCATTGTTCTCTCTCTGCTTCTGACTGCTTTCCCCCTTTGTTCCTAAAAGGTTAGCTTTCCCTGACAAGGTATTTCCTCTTGTTATCTCTACAGGATGTCATGTATATCATTTTGTAAAACAAAATGTTGTTGCCGAGGATGTTGTTGTCCTACTCAAACACTACGTAATTGTAGCTCATACTTTTCAAACAACCCTTGGATCTGCCCATTGATTCTAATCAATTTCTATTACTGCAAATTCATTTTTCTTCCATGATTCTTACAACCCAAGGATTTTATGACCATATACATCACAAGAGAAAAACACTACAAACATTCTCACATCTGCTTTTCCTTTTTACAAATGGAGGACCTATATTAGGTTTCTTAGGAGCACTGATTTCTACCTTGTTGAGTCCAATACCGGATTTGTCATTTGGTGATATCTGACTATCCAAGATTTTATCCATGGTCATGGAACTATTCAAGAACTTGATTTGGATGTTTGACTTCTCAACCTTCAAAACTTATGCTTCCATCTTATGACATGATTCTTCTCCTACTTCTTCCATGGGATAAATCCTAACTGGACATTCTTTTATTTTATCTGAATCTTCTTCTTTACTTGCAGGGGAGGATTCAACATCAACATTGTTGTTTGTCCTTATGCTTTTAGCCACCACTTGTCTTGAGTTTATAGACTTTATCTTACATTTTTTGGAAAGGACCACCTCTTTACATCCTCTGTCACACATTTGACTTACATTGAGCAAATCATGTTTCATCCCATCTATAGGAAGATCATCTTGAGAATCTCCTTTTCCATTACTTAAACTCACCATCCCTTTATCCTTGTTCTTACCTAGTTCATCATTTTCAAGGATCACATTTCCTATTTTGATTTTTCTTATAAGCAGAAAACTATACTTTTCTCCAGTCGTGTGCTTGGAACATCTACTATCTATATTCCAGGGGTTCTTTTGTCTTTGAGCCGACAACACTAATACACACTTATCACTTTTTTTCTTCTTCCAAACCTTGACATTTTTAGTAGAGGAATTCAAATCTGATTTATAGTTCTTTAAGTGACAATCAACAGATTTATGCCCATCGTTATGACATATGTAGCATTCTGGTTCGTTGATTAAAGAGTCAAAACAATTGTTAAGCTTATCCTGTGTCCTTTTCCCATCCATCAAGTGATTTGCAATCTGTGGAGCTTTTTTACTTGGGTGTCTCATTCGTTGCTGTGGCATATATCTATACCTTGAATGTATTGCTTGCTCATATCTAAATTTTAAAGAACAGTTTACAACTTTGTGACCAAAGTTAGAACAAAAAAAACAATATCCATAGAAAAATCCTTGGTACTTGCAAAATGGTTGTCTTCTTTGAGCAGGTTGATTTCTTCCATGCTGATGATTTCCTTGAGCAGGGAGTGCATTATTTATTTGTTCTACAGATTCAGTCCTGGCACCTTTTTCTTTACTCATCCTGGGCAACTGATTGTCTTCCTTTGTTTTTGCAGGTTTGTTGTTGTCATTGGTTGTAGATTTGACAAACTTGATGGGTTCTTTGTTTCTTGGCTGACCAATACTTGATCCCTCTTCATAACCCAAACCAACTTTCAGCTTTGGATTCCTTTGATGATTTAGAATGGTGGCTAATCCTTTTGAGGCTTTGATACTTTATAGATTCTGATGATACAAGGCTTGAAACTTCTCCAACTCTTTCCTTGTTTTTACTACTTCTTCTTCCAAGGCTTTAGATCTTGCCTTCTTTTTTGATAACTATTGTTTCAGAATGTCCTCTATTTTCTTTGCCTCTTCTAATTCCACTTTTAGCAGGGCAAAGTCTTCATCAAGTTTTTTAGTGCGTTTCTTGAACTGTATCAACAATTGTTTTTTCTTTGTCTTCATAAGTCTGAGTCTATCAATCTCTTCCAAAGCGTTGGTCAACTCTATTTCCAAGTCAACCACAACTTCTTCATCATTATCATCACTTCCTGTTCTTTTATTATCATAATCCTCTTTGGCCATAAGCATGAAGTCATTTACCTTATCTTCACAGGAAGAGTCACCATCGGTGTCTTCTGAGGAGTCATCATTGTTTACACATAACTTTTATTTCTATCAAATATTTTTGATTTGTACTTCTCTTCACCTTCATAGTTCTGGTCCTTCTTCTTGTGTGGACACTTATTTGGAAAGTGACCTATCTTACCAAAGTTAAAACATTTGAGGGGAAGCTTGCCTTGATATTTTCCCAATCCTTTCTTTAACCTTCTCACAAATTTTTCCTCAATATCATCTAAATCTGAATCAGTATCCTTGTCTGCTTTAAAAGATGCTTCTCTAGTAATGGATTTATCTTTGTTGATTCTCATTTCATATGAAGTTAAAGTTCCTAGAA
>ML857326.1:14476-25159 GCA_009831015.1 Picea engelmannii
CGTGCTTAAACAATTATGCTTCTTTTAAACTCTTTTCTGAGCACTTAATGACAATCACAATAATGCAGGGAGGTAAGCAATAGAACATTCGACATCAGTCACACATATGAAATATACAGAGACAAATATTTCATGAGGAAACCCATAAAGGGTAAAAACCTCTTCTTCTTGGTATGATAAGTAATCTTTACATTCTATACATTATCATACATATGAGCTCCAACTCATTGTGAGGCTACAACCTCTATTTTTGCAAGATGCAACTTGATGAGAGCACCAACTCTCTGTTTTTTCTAGCACCTACTAGAAGGAAGCACCAACTCCCTAGTTTCTCTAGCACCCACTAGAAGGAAGAGCCAAATCCCTGGTTTCTCTAGCACCCACTAGAAGGAATCACCAACTCCTTGGTTTCTCTAGCACCCACTAGAAGGAAGCAACAAATCCCTAAGTGTTCCAGCACCAACTGGATGGAAGCACCAACTTCCAGTCACACAGACACCAACCTGTATAATAGAGAACAACAAGTCTCCCTTGCACCACCCTGCCACCCTTGTTTCTCTGGCTGCAACGAGATGGAAGCTATAACTCCTTGTGTTCAAGAACCCACTTGAACCTCTAAGGAGAACAATCCTCCCTAGCACCTCCCAACCACCCTAATTATAAAGTTTTCTATATATAAATTTATCACAGTGATATAATATTTATCAATGGCTTACTAGTCTCATCATTGTTCTGCTACACTGCTCTGCTCTACATGCATCAGTGTCTTCCTATACCCCTTCCTTACACTTTATTTTCTTCTTCCTTTCATGCTTTGTGTGCCATGTCCCTTCTATGCACAATTCCTCTTCTATGCATTTCAGCTGCTGCACTCTACCTCCTTCTACACACCTGAATCACTCTCAACAACACCCAATCTCTTCTATGTTCTGTGTTTTTATTCTCTCTGTTCATCTTCTGCATCCTCTATTGACAATGCTTTTGCATGCTCTCCCCATGTCAAGTGATCTGCCTGATCTTCATTGCAACTCTTCATCTTCTCTGGCGGTTAAACCCATGCGTCCATCATCATTGGGTGTTATGTCGAGATTCCTTAGCCTCTCCAGCAGTCGAGACTCTTCATCTTCCCTGTCACAGTCAAGATCATTCCCTCTGTTGCAGTTCTAGGCTCCAACAGTATTACATGTGTCAATAGCCTCTATGAACAGTCTTCATGCCACTGGAAGATTCCTCGAGACTCTTCATCTTCTCTGGAAATTACCCTGAAGTCTCTTCGAGTCCTCTGGCAGAAACCATTAGTTGTTTCTAGTAGTTACACTGTGAACATCCAAGAAAACACATCAGCAACTGAATCGCCAACCATCCAAGAGTCATGATTCAGTTCTGCTAACTGAATCATAACTGATTGATTAACTGTGAAGAGAAACAGTAGCCCTTCGATCAGATTTCCAAGTATCCAACACCATTGGATTACAAGCATAGGGTCTCATGTTGATTTCACCATTTCTCATTTCAGCATTTCGACATTTCGGCATTCCTATGGTGAAGATTCTCGAATCTTCATGTTATGATCACCGAAAAGGAGCTTAACTTGGTGCTAGCTCCTCCCTCTCACATGACCACTAACGGTGACCACAACCTATACCAAAAGGTGTTTTCACATTTCAAAATTTCAACATTTCGACGTTCCTGTGAAGAAGTGTATCAACACTCCAATTCGCAATCCCTGAAATGGAGACAGATCAACAGTCCACAAGACTTCATAATCTGATCCCTTCTTTTCTTAATCGAATGATTGACGGGATTTTGACGTTTTTCCCTTCGATTCATTGTTTCTCCAACATTATGAAATTCATGATCACAAAGTCTCCGAAGTGATCGAATGGTTACAATAACCCACTGAGATGGACGGTTGATGGGATTTTGGAGTTTTTCCTTTTGGGTTTTTGAGACTCACAATAGTCCCTTTTTGCATTTCGGAGTTCGAGACTTCATGATGGTGGAGTTTCTTCTTTCTATGTAAAACCCCGAAATAGAACTTTCCGATGTGACGTAAACCTGCTGACATGACACATGGATTGACATGTGTCGAATAGCTACCATGTGTCACTCTGATTCGTGACTTATATGTGCCTGAAATGTTGAATCAGCTTGACACTTGTCATTGCTTGATTGTGTCATTGCTTTATGAAGAGTCTCGACTCTTGACTCCTCCAACTCCTGGTATCTGAAACTCCAAAATGGAGTGGTTTTGCATTTTGTGATTTCATCATTCTTGTAGTGAGTTTCCTTGACACCTCCAACTCCTGGTATTCAAAACTTCGAAATGGAGATTAAGTCGTGGTTTCACATTTCACAATTTTCTGCCGTGAGTTTCTTCCTTGACTCCTGGAGTTTACGCTTCTAAATGGGATCCAATGATCACTTGTTGAACTTTCCATTTTCATTCCATTATCTCTGCATTGCTGGTCATGATCTTTGCCATCAATGACAAACACGCATACTCTACACTATCTCTTCTGATCTTATCGAGCTTGCTCTGCTACGTCTTCCCAAAATACTTCTGGTGCCCGCCTGGCACATTCTTCCTGTACTTAAGCCATCGTCGTTGTTGTACTTTCCATCAATGACAAGAATACACTACCTGTAAAACATGCCAACAGAAAGAGAAGAGTTCAGATACCCTTCACAACTGTGTGACTAAATCCCCTCTTGCCGAGCCTTGCTGTAATAAAAGTCACCATATCGAGTTTTCTTTCCCAAATTTTATATTCCTGAGGGCTCCAGGCTAATGTAGTAAACGTCTGGGTGGAATCCAGACCGCAGAAAGGTGTGTACTTCATGAAAGAGTTTGAGCGGACTACAGACGACAAACAATATACAACTTGCTGTGCAACATTGTCGGATAACCTTGGTATATACACTACGATATATTCAATGGTGTATATATATATCTACCCCAACATTCAATGATATATTCAATGATGTATATATATGTCTATGTCTACCCCAGTATTCAATGATATAGCTCCAGGCTAACCCCACACTTACCAAGATCAACTGTGAGGAAATGAACCCGATCGAGGCCAATCTTGGGTTCATGGAAACAGGGAAGTAAGACTGTCCACGAAATGGATCTGTTTTCACCAAGAAGGTAAGGGATATACCCTGCATACATAATACAGAAGGGGAAAACTTCAAATAGGATGCACGCAGTATAAAAATCTTACTCATGCACACAATAACTAGTCAACCAAAATCAATTTGTCCCTGCTCTGCTCTTCAAATGGGACCTTTTGGCTTTTTTCGGTGATTTTTTAGGTTTGACGGAGTATCCCAGAGGTTCCAGAGGTTCCTTTAAGAGTCATCAACATGAGACTTATAGGAATTAAACCTGGAGGTTAACAACCAATCCTCTCAACCACCTGGACTAGACCCAATTGAATCTGCACACATTATACTCAACAAACTGCAAACTATCTAACAAATGGTAAAAAGGAAAAAACACACTATTCTATCACACAATCACAGAATATGTCAGTTCCTCACACCATTCTAGGAAGCATCTAGTTGGAGAGAATCTCACATCCAACTAGTTCCGGCAACCTTCTACAATCTAGGAATAGACGCTCATTCCAACACTTTTCATTAATGTCTATTAGTCTTAATATCCGGTAGTCGAGTTCATCTGAGCCTCTCACTTTTTGGAAGCTTAATACTTGATATATATAATATATATATATTATTATTTCTCTTATTAAAATGTACAATGTGTATAAATACAAGTAAATGAGTAAAGTCATGTTACATTAAAAATATAATTATTACATTAATCATTTAATTAGTAATTATTGAACATTGTAAAAATGTACAATGTGTAGAAATACACTTAAATGAGTAAAGTCATGTTGCATTAAAAATATAATTATTACATTAATAATTTAATTAGTAATTATTGAACATTGTAATATACATAAAGTATATTACAAGTCATCTGTCCTTCAAATGCTTTGAAGCATTGCTATTTTTTTATGGCTAGATTTTCTTTGGATTCTTCATTAGAATTTTTTGAATATCCATCGCCCTCCTTTTCACACATATATAATTGTTTTCTCTTGCATGCGTGGAAACTATAATCAATGTTGGGACCTTGATTTTTCTTGTACTTGCGTTCTAATTTTGTCATTGCATAGCTAGAAAAAGGAGCCAAAACCACTATGTTACGTCGTTTCTTTCAGTGAGTGTCCCACACAACCAAGTCCTATCTTAGGTCCTAGATGATTCTTGGAATCCACACTATATTTGTAGAACACGCACCATTGTCAAAAGAACTACGGCTCACCATAGATTGTTCCTCCAAGATAGGCAAGGGAGGGAGTTTCTTCCATTGAATGTTTCCTTCTCTTAAATCATACACACTCACATCATACATTTTGTGGCCTTTTTCATCGATCATAGTGAAGGAATATACACGCTCATCATTGTCATCACACAAGGATTTTACATCAGTTCTTAACTCTTCAAGAATAGCAGGTTTCAGGAGATTTCTTTTGTCGTTGTAAATCCAAAGAGAGTAGTTGTTAGGGTATCTCGAGTTTGGGTTGCGGGATAAAATGAGGGAGTTGGAAAGAAAACGTGGGTGATGGAGACGAGCATAATATGAGATAGTTTTTGTTAATTCCTCGTTTCCCTCCTTTCTCATTTCTTTTGAGTCGTTACTAAATTCCTCGGCTTTCCATTTGAGGATCTTCTTCTCATCTTCAATGAGATTTTCAACATTTAAATCTTTCTTGTTGTCCCTGTTATTCAAAGAGTTATTCAAAGTTTATGTTTTCACATATGGGTCTTCCAAAACACCATCATTTGTTTTGTCGCTTTCATCATTGTTGTATATTTGTACCTCTAGCAATTTAGATGATGGAGGATGTATGATTTGATTTTGGTGTAAATCCTCCTCCTTTAAGTACGTCAAGAGTGCCTTCTCTAATTGTTCTTTTATATAAAATATATATTATTATTTAATAAATTTATTATTCTCTCTCTTATTCAAACATACAACAATGTGTATAAATACACATAAATGAGTAAAGTCATGTTACATTAAAAATATAATTATTAAATTAATTATTTAATTAGTAATTATTGAACATTGTAATATACATAAAGTATATTAGACTTTCATCTCATACCCCAATCATACATACATCACCAAACTGTGGGATGTCCATATAAAGGAACAACCATCCACCATAGTGCATTGGTACCTAACCGCTGCAATGTCATTCTAATAGGATGTCCCTTCATGTACATGGTTCATTCAACTTCTTGATGAACTTCCCTTGAATGTAAAACTTCACCTCCCATAGTCTAAAACCAACAACATAGTCCACTCCTGGTGTTAAAGAACAAACTCCACAGTAGAGGCTACAAGTTATCCAAGTCATCAAGGATGTATAGAAAATGGTTAAGCATGTCTATCCAAGTCTTACATTGATATGCCCTTTACATGTTACATACATAGATATAAGTACATACAATTAACATACTCCATCACATGGAGACATCAGGTACAAACTTAAAACTTTTCAAGGACCAATACATCGGATCAAAACATAACATCATAGACTTGCTACAAATACAGAGTGTGATTCACATTACCATATGGTAAAGTTTATTTTTATTCCACAGAAATCACAAAATTTTACCTTATTTGTCCACCATCATTTCACTTTTTTTGTTGCCTCGACACTTCCACAAGAACTATCACCAACTTCCCTTGGACAACGTTTTCTTCACTATGGGTTTCATCTTTAAACTTGCTTTCTTGCTCCTTCCTCTTATATTGATGTCCATATAAAAAAAAATCCATCTACCAAAATACATGGGTACCATCAGTTGTACTCACCAATTCTCTAGAATATTTTTGACCTACAATGTTCATCAACAAGTTAAACTCCCCCTTAATAATAATTTAGTCCCAAAAATCTCACATTCTAATATTGCTTCACACATTCCACCCCTTAATGAAATATTCAACCCCCCTTTAACCGAATATTTAACTTCTTCGATTCAACATCAAGCTACCTGCCACCCTCGTACTCATCCAAGTGGTTTATTCCACAACTTGATGCCACATCCTCTATATGCATAAGAGGGATACACTCTATATGATTACACGTGCTTCCACACTAACACATGGAGGCCTAAATAATAGGGCTTACAAAACACCTGGAGAAATTAACTTCCCTATGACTAAGATTTACAACTTGGACCAAAAAACCTGGGGTGTTGGGTACAACATCATGCACTTCTACTTCTAAAAAAACACATGCATCATTTCAATTCAGGTACAACAAGCATTCTAAATGATTTACAACAACACCAAGGTTAACATTTCTCCTTGTTACCAATTATATTCCCAAAATATAATCCCACTAATATTATTCTCATCTCATCATCATCGCTTCTGCTTTTCCTCTCCATATATACTTTTTCTTCTTTGTCTTTTGGATCTTCAGTGTCATTGTCAAAGCATTGTCTTAGATTTTCATACTCTCCTGTGATTGGTCAAAGTAGAAAATTCTAACAAAACCATTACACTTCATATTGAATTGGCTAGGCTCAATACAAATTCTATAAACCTTTAATTCCAAGACATTTTCAACAACACTATTAATTTGTTATTTGGTCTCCTTTTGAAAGGACCTGTTATCAACCAATCTAGCACTTGTGCAAATCCTTCACAATATGCTTTATGATTGCAACATATGGAAGTAATTGCCACTAATCTAAGAAAGTACTTCTCTCATTTTAGTGAAGGATAGAAGATCCAATACAAGGGAGGCTTCCCTAACAAGCTCAAGGGATCCTATAGCAAGCTAAGGCAAGTCTATGACCCCCTATTTTGGATGCTTGATTAGCTAGGTCTAAGTTAAAGGAAATGTTAAAATGAGTTAGGGAAAGCAAGCTAATTGTGTGTGTGTGTGTGTGTGTGTGTGTGTGTGTGAAAGGTGTTGTTAAGACAATCAATCATGCTAGAAAGTAAATTAAATTCTCTAAGACACTAGCTAATAAAAGAGAAAAACAAAGGTTGATCCACAAGCTATCAAAGACAACATATTTCTACCGTAAAACTTGGAACAAGAGATAGTATACTTCAACAACATTAAGTTAATAACAACAGTACTTAAGGAGCATTTAAATCAGCAATAAAAGTATGGAAAATGCACCATATAACAAGTAGAAGATCTACAAATACTTAACCAATGATTTTATGCAAGAAAGACCATAAAACCATGTTATATGGATGCAATATGTAAATCCCTGATGGATGTAACATGCAAATTATGACAACATCAACTAAATTAGAATGATAATGCAATATGTGCAAATGATGACAACAAAAACTAAATCAGAATAATAATGCGAGATGTTAGGCTTAGATGAAGATGTAATGAAAGTGGTCTAATACCAACAAAATCGTTGAGAAAGAGAGAGACTAAACTAAAGCATACAATCACTTTGCAAAACAAAAGATTAGTGTCATATTAATCCTTTGGGCATATGGATTCAACAAGCTCACTTCAAGGAGGGTATAAATGAAAATAAATTTTTCAAAGATAAACCCTAGGGGGATGTCCTCTCACAATCCCTAGTGTGATATGTAGGAAATGAGTCAGGGGGATGTCCTCTCACAATCCCTAATGCCATCCTAGTTTTTCTATTCTTTCTATAAGGGATCAAGGTGAAGGAAGGGTAAAGCCTTAGAGGCATGTCCAATTACAATATATAACATCTCACCAACAACACAAATCTAGGGGGATATTCTCTCACAATTCCTAAATTTAACCGTGTATGCTTTAACAAACTTGAAAATGATAACCAACAAGAAAGGGGATGCACAATTGCAATCCTTATATGATTTTCCAACAAAAATAACCAAAAATACAAGATAACATGCAACTATTACATATCTAATAAAACATTTACCAAAATATACCTATCTATATACCAACATGCATATTCTATCTTTATACAATGTATTGAATGTGCCAAATCTTTCTCCATTACTTAGGATATAAAACTCCTAAGTAATTTGGTTCAACAAAATATAATAGCGTGAATTTGAAAATCATAACAATTCCTATTATTAGTCCCTGCCAAAGGCATAGAGGGACTATAGTGATCAATAATTTGTTGACTTCATATTAGTTTGTCCTTTGACCACAAATATTTGCATAATATATATTGTTGGAACTAGGGAACTAAAAATATTGATTTTTATATAACAAAAAATACCATATATGTCATGATTTGATTAGATAACACATTGGAGGTCTTATTGTCGGCTTCTCTATTCCCAATGTTTTATATGTTATCATATCCAAAGTTTTTGATCATATACAGTATTTCTGAATCATATATTTTCTTATGCATTGCTCGAAGGTGGATTAATGCTAGCATTAGTTTGAATGTTTTTCTTAGCATTTTCTGGTAGCTAAATTTATCCTAAGTTTTGTGAATTATAAATATTTTTTAGTTTGTTGTACTATTGTTGTTATTATTATTATTATTAAGTACTTAACGTACGTAAAGAGGCCTGCCACACACATTCTTTCTTACATGTTTACACAACATGAGGCCCTTGGACAATCCTGACAACCTTAAATGTTTACCTAACAAGCCTCACAGCCTTAAATGTTTACTTAACATGCATGTTACAATACATTTTCCACCGATTTTTTGATACAATCTTGTCTATAGTGAATTTGTGTAGTTAGACATGTTCTTACAGTTTGTAGGTTTGAGATCCTACACCCTTGTTTGCTTCAACTTTGCAAGGTTGGTTTCCTGCATCCGTAGTTGGACCTATTGTTTGGTATCACAAGATGCAACAACTATCGTCCCACAAAAATATGAGAATGTCGTTGGCGGTAGAACTTGGGATTTTATCTGCTTCATATGCTATGAAAACTATAGTTTCATAGAAAAATTGGACACTAATGGAGTTTATATTTCCTGTAAGTCCAATGTCTCCAACCCTGATGCCTTTAACATGACATATCATGCCTTTAAGACATGGTATGTACATCGAAGTGTGGCATGAATGTATGGGAGCATGGTGGACTGATTTACTTCCGTTTTTAAAAGTAAGCAGGTTATATAAATGTAATAGTATTTAAATAAGTATTGTAAATGCCCTACCTTGTTTTTTATCAAGGCACATTTTTTAATCAAGTTTACTTCAACTGAAATTTAGGAAATTACTGACTGAAATTACTGTAATTGCATATTTGAGTTGTTGGTTTTTTATAATCTTGGTGTGAAATATTTTTTTCAAAGTGTATAGTCTTCGTGCCTCAGAAATATAGAAATTTTTCATGGTGTATAAACTTAGTGTTTCCATGTATAATCTTGGTGCTTTAGAAATTTAGATTTTTTATGTGTTGTTTCAGAAATTATTTCATAAATTGGTGTATAATCTTGGTGTCTCAGAAATCTAGAAATTTTGGTGTATAAACTTAGTGTTTCCGTGTAGAATCTTGGTGCCTCAGAAATTTAGATTTTTTTCATGGTGTATAATCTTAGTGTTTCAAAAATTTAAAAGTTTCACGTGTTGGTGTTGGTGTTTCAAAAATTATTTCAAAAATTTTAAAAGTTTTTTAGGTGTTGTTTCATAAATTACTTTATAACTTCATAATTTTTTTCAAGGTGTATAATCTCGCTGTCTCAGAAATATATGAATTTTTCATGGTGTATAAACTTAGTGTTTCTTGGTGCCTCTGAAATTTAGAAATTTTTCATGGTGTATATTCTTAATGTTTCAAAAATTTAAAAGTTTTATTTAGACATTCTATCAAAACAAAATCAAAATTTCAAAATTCCAAATTTACATTTAAAAACATTAAAAATAATATTGAATAAAATTTAAATAATTGTTTATACTATTCTTTAAGTAAAAAGTGTTATAGCATTATATAAATTACTATAAATCTTGGTAAAATGTTATAATATTCTGGACTGATTTACTTCTGTTTTTTAAGGTAAGCACATTATATAAATGTAATAGTATTTAAAGAAGTATTGTAAATGACTACCTTGGTTTTTATCAGGGCACATTTTTTAATCAAGTTTACTTCAACCGACTATAAATCTTGGTAAAATGTTATAATATTCTTGACTAATTTAAGTTTTTAAAAGTAAGCACATTATATAAATGTAGTGTATAATCTTGGTGCCTCATAAATTTAGAAATTTTGCATGGTGTATAATCTTAGTGTTTCAAAAATTTAAAATTTTTTTAGGTGTTGTTTCAGAAATTATTTCATAAATTTAGAAATTATTTCTAGTTACAAACCTTTATTATCATAAACAAAATCAAAATTCCAAAATTTCAAATTTACATTTAAAAACATTAAAAATAATATTGAATAAAATTTAAATAATTGTTTATACTATTGTTTATATTGTTTATAGTAAAAAGTGTTATACCATTGTATAAATTACTATAAATCTTGTTACAATGTTATAATATTCTATACATTACTAAATCTCTTGTTGCCCACTAGTCCCCCAACCCTTGAATTGTTGGGTGCAAAATATGAAAAATAAAAATAAATATGAATAATTAATTGAATAAAATTTAACAAAACATTATCACATATTAATAATGATGATGATGAT
>WSFP011397492.1:0-27058 GCA_009831015.1 Picea engelmannii
TGGTTGTTCTGGCTTCTCTTTCTTTCTTGGAATCTTCATGTTCTTCCTCGTGTTTAGCTCTTGGGTCCATGGAGTAGATTCCATTCCCTAAAGATTCCATTTCTTTCTTTCATCATAGGATCATGGATGTGGATGGACAACCAAGGATACTTAGAGGCTTTTCTTCGAAGAAGTCTTCTTCTGCGGTTGAACTGAACACGTACTATCTTTCATGGTTGCTATCATGGATACATACTTCATCATCTTCAATGGATCATAGGATGAGCTCCCTCCTAATCCTTGCTTCATGTATGAGTGCATATAATCGACTCCCTCCATCTGATAGAGTCCATGCTTTCGTCTGCATCCTTATTGTCTTCTGGAATATATAATTGGCTCTCTCTGTCTAACAGAGTCCACGCTTCCATCTTTTTGTCTTCTACAAAAATGTTGTAAGTGTTTCTCTGACTTCTTTCTGTCTTTGCTTCTTCTGAGTCTCTTCATGATTGATTCGGCGTATTTCATCCTTTCATGTGTATTATCTAATGATATCAATCCTTATCTTGTTGTTCTTCCATAGGTATAGTTCTTCTTGGAATAAATAATCTTTCAAGGAATAGATATACAATATATGTACAGAGACGATACAAACGAGATATGTACAAGAAATAAGAAGAGTATTGTTACCTTTAGAAGAAGAAGTCTATTTCATCATGTTTAGTCTTCTTTGGAGGTTCCTTTTCTTCGGCAACTGATGCTTCATGTTTCTCCTTCCTTTTCCTTAGCTCAGGAAAATGATTCTTGTAGTGACCATACTTTCAATAGTTGAAGCATTGTATTTCTAAAATGTCTTTCTCTTGATTTGGCTTCCTCCTTGAGCCAAACTTCCTTTTGTTTATGAAGTTCTTGAATCTTGTTGTGAAGGCTTGATCATCATACTTCTTTTGGGGTTTCTATTTTGCACTGATCCTTGATTCTTCTTGAGTACAACAAGTCCAAATTTCTTCAAATGTCAGATACTATTTTCTTGTGTTCATGCTTGCGGCAAATGCATCCCACGTCTTGGGAAGACCATTGAGTATTATGTTTACCAACTCCATCTCTAACATGATATCTTCAATAGCTTGTAGTTGATCTCCTAACTGAGAAATTCTCACAAAGTATGATGTTATGTTGTCATCATCATTCATCTTCATGTCACAGAGCTCATTCTTCATACTTGTTACTTGTCCAATGTTTCTGACTGAGAAAAGGTTTGTTAGGGCATCGTACATCTTCTTCGATGAGTCAAGATGGGAGATGTAGGGTATCAAGTGGTCTTTTATGGATTCCACTATGATACTCATAGCAATAATGTCATCGTCTTTGAACTTCTCTATAGCTACAACATTTTGTGGTTCCTTCTCTTTCCCTTCTTCAAACTCTGGTTTCATGATCTTTCCTTTCACGATATACAACACTTTATTATTGGCAAGGATGAGGTCGATCCTTGTCTTCCATGCTCTGAAGTTAGAGACTCCATCTAACTTGTTCTCTGACTTCATAGAATAATTCATGGCTTCTTTGACTTGGTCAAACCCTAGATTTGACCACAAACTCAAACTTCACGTATTGGCTTGCTGAGAGTATTAGGAGATGCGCTAGGCTAGAGCGCACTGATCTATCTGGAGATTAGGTCAATCCATTCACTTAAGGTGCCTCAACAAGAGGATTAGGGTTTCTACAACTACCCCTGCTAGTAACCCTAGCGGCAGTGTCTTGGAAGCTACTTCTCCTAGTAACCCTAGCGGTAGTGTCTTGGAAGCTGCTTCTGCTAGTAACCCTAGCAGTAGTTCTTCAGCGAGCTCAATATCCTAGCGGCTATGTTTCCTTCCAGCGTTTAGACTGAATGAAGGAGGTGTGGGCCCATAACCTGTTAGAATATGAAAGATGTGTGCTCGTTTTACCATTGACAATACCCTTGTCACCCAACCATAGGCCGAAGCCACCCTCCGAGCACTTTAACCTTGACAGAGAATCACTCTGAAAGAAAACCCTAGGCTAGATAGCCAAACAAAGGGTAGTGGACCTTTCCCCAAGGATAGCACACCAACAAGAGTTGATCAGATGTTCCAAACCCTAGCCAAGAGATAGTCCAAGCGTAACTGCTAGCTACAACGGCAATTGTCCTCCAAACCTGCGCAGAAACTGGGCAACTGCAGTGCGCACAAGTGTTGCTCTACAATTCTGAGACTGCCTGTCAGAATGAGAACTGGCCTCCTGTATTTATACTAATTCTGACTAACTGCCTGGGCCGACTTCTCATTCTGGGTATCTGTTTGTTCAGTATATATTATTATTTATGGCCGACTTCTTCTCTTGGAGGCTAATAACCTAATATAAATTATCTTCTTGAGCCGACAAGTCTTTTAGGGTTATTAGCCAACTCATTAGGGTTTCTTCTTGCTTCCCGAAGTATTCTATCCTTGTCAGGTTTACAATTGGAGGTAAATACCTCCCACAGCTACCATAATATCAACATCATGGAGAGCATATTTTGCAGATTTATTTCAGTGGTGTACTCTCACTTCTAGGGTAGATTTGTTGCAGCATTTTCAGCCATGTTATATGAGACTTAATACGGATTTTCACGGCATGGGGAGCAGATTTATGGTACTAAAAATGTGGAAATTTTTCAGTCTTCTTCATGTATTGGTGAAATCGTGAATGATTTTTCAGCTAAAAAACATGTTTTGAGGGCTAGAAATTGCATGGAACGACGATGGGATAAGTGCAGATTTTTCAATCCATTTTCATCTTCAATTTTTTATGAATTTGCTTGCTATTTTTCAGTTGGAAATCGTATGGTACAGCAGGGTTTTAATTGCATAAATTTCCATCCACTTATTTCTTCATGTTCTCATCTTTTGCATGTAGTTTCAAGTGAAAAATGTACTTTTGATGTTGGAAATTGTATGGGGCATGAAACATTTCATTTTGAGTTGTATTGCATAAATGTTCAGCCATCAAAAAGAGAGTTTCAAGCACTAGATTTGGAGCTAAAAAATTTTACCTAAGGCTGAAATGTTGTTGCATATCTCATATACATCTTATTTGGAGGGTAGCCTTAATGTTTTGAGCAGTTTTGTAGAACCCCCTAAGCGCCTTTGTTACTTGAGAGAAGTGATGATGATATTGTAGAGGATGATGAGGGATTGATTTCTGATGTTTTCAGTCATGATGACGTTTACATTAGTCCTATTCAAACTTGGATAGAGGAGTCATGTGATGGTGCATGCCCTTCTTGGCATGATTTTGGTGTCCTTGGCCATCTTCATGAGCATATTTCAAATTTCAACCCGCATCTCATGAATAATTTTTCAGCATGTATTTACTTAGCATTTGATGTATATTTGTTTTGATTGGTGACCAAACACAAGGGAAGATTTCATGGCATTGATAAAATGTTTAGGTGACTACATTCGATTTATGATTTCACCTAGTATGTTCATTTTTCATATGTTAGAGTAGGTAAAAGAAAGAACAAGTTGAATTGAGTATTAAAATAAGAAGAATAAGCTCAACATGTAAGCATTAAATTTCATTTTATGTTGTCATTTGCATTGTTGGCTTATGTCTTATTTTGTAAAGATGGTTTTGAGATATTATTGCAATAAACTATATGGGCATTGATGTGGTGTTTAAGGATGTTGATATGGATCCATCCTACCACATGTTTTTGCTTAATCTCTTGGTAGTCATTCATAGCATGTACATGTAGCAAATTCTAAGGTGTGCATGCATTCCCAAGAACATCACATGTCCCCAAGTTGGAGCCAATCGTTACTCGTCATTTGGCATAAAGTCGACACAAGTGAATTTTTCACTAAACTTGTGATTTTTAACACAAAGGCAGGTTTACAAGTTAATGGCCTAGGGGTTGTTCTTTCACTTGATGAAGTTATTGGTGATGTAGTGATGGATATCTTGATGATGTTGATACTTTGGTTATATTGGTGATTGTTTTCCTTGCATGCTAGTAGACTTGCTTATGGATCCCCTATGATCATTGGATAGTTGATTATACATGTCGATATGTGACTCTATGGGAAGAATACCCTAGCACTTCGGACTAACCTAACATCATATTAGCATCTTCATTTGATTGGCTTCATCGTGGCATAGAGCACTTGGTATACACCCCCTCTTTTGCATATGGTTTATTATTTTGATAAGTGGATACGAGTATGGTTAGAGACCCATTTCTCTAACGCCCTAGCTCTTATGGATGTTTTTCACACATGGATGGGTTACTTATGATGTGGGTTGTGGTCTTGTGTGGAGTGTTTCCCTTCTTTGGCTCATATGTGGAGGCATATACATACTTATCATCATTTCAGGCATCTTTTGGTGAGGTCATTCCCCTTCTTGATGAATTGGTTGCTCGTGAATGACTTGGCATATGGATTGATGATGATACATGGTTTGGATCTAACACATTGCGCATTATCCCATGATGGATTGATCCCTTGCTTTATGGAGATAGCCCTTGGCACAATTATCGAGGGTTGTTACATCTTGAACTTTGAGCTTGAGTGGTTTTCTATGCCTTAGAGTTGAGTGCTTCACCTTAGGAGGCCATCTTGCACACCTTCTCATGCATATTGTTCACATGTGCCATTTTTTTAGGAGTGTCTTGCACCCGTGTTAAGGCATGGTCTCATTATATTGGGTTGATATAGGGTCGCCCCATGTTATTCATGGAATTAGTTAAGCTTTGATGACATTCCAAATGTGTTCTTCATAGACTTGTTGCCTTGTTTCATGGATCCACTTGCTTGGCATTTATTTGAGGAAGACATCCACCATTTGAAGCCACTTTGCACACTCTTCCATGCCTTATTAAGGGAACGTTTCACTTGGAGGTCTCACGCGTGCTATCTTTTGAGGTTTGACTTGATTCAAACCCTATTTTGAGGAAACGTTCACCTTGAGGAGATTGTTTGCACTCGTATACATGTTTGTTGTTGAGGACATCCCACTTTGGAAGCATTGTTGCATGTTTATTTATGATTGGAGGACCTCTTACCTTAGCGAGACACATATCCACTATTGGAGGGTTTTCCTTGATCATTGCACTCATTTACATGCCATTGATAGGGACATTTCACATTGGAGGAGATCTAGGAGGTTGCAAACCCTAAACATAGGGTTTCATTGCATATTTTGAAGACTTCTTAGCTTCAGGAGCAGATATCTTTTGATTGAGTGTCCAGATTTCAGCCAAATCGATGTCATTAGATGTAAACTAGCTACGAGATTTCCAAATTGTGGTTTTAATAGAAATTCCGACAAAAATTGATGAAGCTATGGTGTTTTCAAAATTGTCACGAGGGACCATTCCAAGTATCACGTGCCACTTGGAGGTTGTCGTTTACATGTTTATTGAGGATCTATTGATGGACAACTTTTTCTTGGAGGATCTTACGAAATTCGTTGAAGTGTGTCAGCTTTTATGCCCTCTTTGATGGAGACATCCCACCTACATGGAAATATTTTGTTGGATACTTGTGCATTGGGCTTGACGACCACTTCTTATTTTATATATTGTTGGTTAATTGTTGGAGGATATTGTTTCTTCAATCCTCCCTAGACTAGATCTAGGGTTTTGACCTTCGATATTGTTATTCTATTGTACATGAAAATGGAGCTCAAATATATATAAGGGTTTGTTCTCATTATTGTTTCTCATGGTTGAAATTTTGGAGTTTCCCCTCCTTGGAGCTTAATGGATATATCTTTATTGGAGCATTTGTGAAGAGTTTTCTATTATTAATGTATGGCTTATTTTTCTAATGCTTCTAATTGTTGCTTATGTGGAAGAAATGCTAGAACTTGCTTTGTAGGGCCATGTGAGAAGGGATTTATCTATCTCATTGGAAGTGTTTTATGAGAGGAGTTTCCCCCTCTTGAATCCTTTGTTGTCTCATAGATAGTAGTATTTTCTTGTATCTAATATCATCTTGAATGGGTGCTAGATTAATACTTCATTGTGTAAGGCATACCCTAATGGCATAGTTTTGATGTGGCACTTTTGAAGCCCTTCTATTATTCCTTACTTTCATTTTCAACAGTGTTAAGTTCTTGTGGCATTTATATTAGCACTCCATTTTCTCTTGTTGGATTAGCACTAATCTCTTGATCCTTCCACCATTATTTTGCCATTAAACTACAAAAAGTATTGGTTTTCTAGAGCTTCATTGTTATAACTTTAGTAATCTTGATACCTAGGGATGTCCCCCTTGAGTTAAAGAACAGCCGATGTAAAATGAGAGGATGGATTGCTTAGTTGACAGTGGTAACCATCCTAGTAGTTCACTCTCAAGTTGCACCTTGTGGATTAGGGCCTTTATCATTAACTATTTATCATTAACTATGAGTTAAGAAGGATATTGTTTCTTTTCTCCTCTGTGGATTAGATCTAGGGTTTTGCCCTTGGATATTGTTATTCTATTGTACATGAAGATGGAGCTCAAACCTATATAAGAGTTTGTTCTCTTCATTGTTTCTCATGGTTGGATTTTTGGAGTTTCCCCTCCTTGTAATGGAGGTTAATGGATGTATTCTTCTTGGAGAATTTATGAAGTGTAAGGGTTTTCTCCTATTGATATGTGGCTTATTGTTTTAATGCTTCTAATTGTTGTTTATGTGGTAGAGATTGTTGGAACTTCCTTTGCAGGGCTAAGTGAGAAGGGTATTATCTACCCCAATGGAAGGGTTTTAAGAGAGGAATTTCTCCCTCTCAAATCCCTCGTTGTCTCATACATGGTATTTTCTTGTATATAACATCTTCTTGAGTGGGATGTTAGATGAATACTTCCTCGTGTAAGTCATACCATAATGGCATAGTTTTGGTGTGACACTATTAAGGCCCTCCTAGTGTTTCTTTACTTTTTTATTTCCAGCAATATTAAGTTCTTGAGGCATGCATATTGTAGCCCTTGTAGACTTAGCTCTTTATTGAATTGCCACTAATATCTCAATCCCTCCATCATTCTTTTACCATTAAACCACAAAAAATATTTTTCGCTTCACATCACCTTTGAGCTTCATTGTTATAGCTTTAGCAATCCTAATGCCTAGGAATACGCCCTTGAGTTGAAGAAAAACTAACCTACCTAAAGTAAAAGAACAGGTTACTTAGGTGACAATGGTAACTGTCCTAGTACTTCCCTCTCGAGTTACACCTTGTAGATGAAGGATTTTATCATTAAAAGTGTGAGTTAGGAAGGTAACAAAAAGTATAATAAATTTTAACTTTGATAAAGTGCAAGTAAACAAGGTTGCCACTAAAGCCTTGTCCAACTACACTCTTGTCTAGCTACACTCCAAGAATTATGGACACTAATGATCACTAAGCAATAAGGAAGGAGGACGAATTAAAGTGTTGAAGTATAACACAATAGTATATACAATCTAATGTAAAACTAGTGTTAATAAGTTACTAATAAAAAAGATTAAGATAATTAAATAATAGTGAATAAGATTGTTAAGTTTTACAAGCAACACAACTACCAAGTAAATTAAATAAAAGAAGATCAAAAGGCAATACCGAACCTTCTCCCTACATTGAAAAGGCAATGGTTGTCATAGAATGTAAAAGGCAAGTTAGAATGTAAAAGGTTTTAATATTTCAAAATTTGGGACTTCGCCTATTGTACAGTTTGGAGGCAATTAAAATAAAAATGTTATCAAGGGTTTTTGAAAGCCGATAAGGCTCTGACGGGGAGCAGGGAACGCTGAACCCCGATGGAACATGAACTACGAAGGCTCAACCCTAATGGAGCTTAAGTTCAAAGGTCGCAAGCCACAAAGGAATAGAGCAAAACCGCCATACGCATATCGGAAACCACAGAATGAGACCAACCGCCGAGGAAGAGGATTTGCAAGAAATTGTTGTCAAGGGAAAGAGCCCTGTCGCCAAAGAAGAAAGAGACACGATCAAGGAATCAATGAATTAAATGTTAAATCCTAACTCGAATTAGAAAGGAGTAGAGTCTCCACAAGAAAAGGAACCGCCACCTGTATCAATTTGAAGCCACCATTCTTGATCTCGAATGAGTCGTCGTTGTAAGCAGTTAATGTCATTGTGATCCTGCTGTACAGACGCTATCAAGATTGTCAAAGCCGTCATATCGCGTCAAAAAAGGGTTTCAAAAAATAGCCATCACATCAAAAGAATAGAAGCTACCGTCTTAGAAGAGGAACATCTGGTATGGAGACGCAAAGGAGAAGCCCACAAATAACACAGGCACAAAGGAAGAATTCAACTAGTTTAAAGGTATTCATTTTAATTTATTTTCAAGACTTTAAGTTCAGACGTTCCTTAGAGGTTTGCAAAGACATATTTTCGAAGGATGTAGATACTTAAAAATGGCAAAATAAATGGGCGGCAGAAGCATTTTCATCGTTCAATTACTTGAGCGGTTAGGGGAGAGATATAGATTTTATTTTCCCGAAGGGGCAGAAATGTTCTTATTTCTTAAAATATTTATTATGTCAACAATATAGTTTAATAAGATACCTCATTTCCAGTGGTTTCAGTTTTTTTTGAAAATAGAAATCTCTCGACTTTGAAAAAAATGAGAACAAAGCAGCTCAAGGATAACAGTGGCAAACATTGACTCTGGAAGAATTGTTCTGAGTGATTGTATCTCTAAGACAGAGGATTCAGTGTAGATGCAGCATAATATGAATTGTTGTCCAAGAGATCTGGAAATTTGGGAATTGCATGTTGGCAAATATTTAACAGACAGCGAATGGCATAAGTATAGGAAGAATGTACAGAGGATTGTTGGCATGTTTTACAGGGAGCGTATACTTGTCATTGATAGCAAGTACAGTAGTGATGATAGCTTGAGTACAGCAGCGATGATCAGCGGTGCAGTGATAATCGGGGAAGAGCAACAACTGTGTTTGTTGGATCTCTTTCTAAATTCCCAATAGCCGTCAGATCTGAATAAGAGCAAGCTGAAGAGGTAGGCCCATAAGGTTTGAGAAGCATTTATGTTCGTTGGATCCCCTTCAAATTCTCGATAGAACGAGGATCGTCAGATCTGAATGAAGACAAGAAGAGTGCACTGAAGAGGAGGACAGATCTCAGACGTTAGATCCAAGCGCAGGACCCGACCATCGTTGGATCAAGGAGTACCTGCACGCTTTTTAAAGTACAAGGAGAAGTGGGCGTACAAAATCCCAAAAGAAGGAGGACTGTCCATCTTTAGGCAGGACACGTGGGGAAAGATCGTCAGTTCGCTCACTGGAGAGTCAAAGGAACGATGTTCCCTAACCTCTCGAAATCGCGATATGCGAAATCGCGATTTAATCTGAGCCGTCAGATTAAGGTTGAATCAGAACCGTTGATTCCAGTACATGTCGGAGTTTCGGGGATCGAGAGTTGGAGATGTCAAGTAATATCATCCACAGGAATCCCGATTTCGCAATATGCAAAATCGCGATTTAATCGCAGCCATTGAATCAAGATTGAATCTGGACCGTTGATCCAAGTCCATTTTGGGGTTTTGAGGATCGAGTGTTGGAGATGTCAAAGAATATTAACATCAAGAATCTCGATATCGCGATATGCGAAATCGCGACGTAATTGCAACCGTCAGATCAAGATGTGATCTGGACCGTTGATACGACTCCATTACGGAGTTTCGTGGATCGGGAATTTGAAGTGACAAAAACATTGAACGTCAAGAGTGTCGAAATCGCGATGTGTGAAATCTCGACTGAATCTGAACCGTCAGGTCAAGATGTGATCGGGACCGTTGATCTGACTTCTTTATGGAGTTTCGTGGATCGAGATTTGTAAGTGACAAGAACATTGAACATCAGGAATGTCGAAATCACGATATGCAAAATCGCGGAATGATCTGAATCGTCAGATCAAGTGTTGATCGGAGGGTTATTGTTCTCTCTCACAGTTAACTCCTCAGTTTTGAATCTGTTAGCGAAACGGACTCATGATTGTCGATTAATTGGCGTTTCAGTTGCTGAGACAGTTGTCTTCCTTTTGCCTAAGGAGATGAGAAGTTGAACCGTCGGAGGTGTGAATAAAAGAAAATGAGACAGACTGTGTGTTGTTGGTTGTTCTGTATGAAAAATGAATGAAACTGTAAGAAAGGAAAAATCATTGAATGTGCTGTGTGAAATTGAAAATATGCACAGTGTGAGTTGAAACTCAGGGAAGAGCAACTGATGATGAAGAAAACTTGAAGCTGAGCAGAATGACAGAAGAAGTTGATGTAGAGCTGACCTGCTAAACAGACAGAGGAATAAATGAATTGCAGAACAGTTAGAATATGACCAGATTTACAGAACAAAGAAAGATTGGTAAGAATTGATTTATCTGTGTAGTTGAATGTTTATTTGTTCATTTAAGTTCTAGGGAGGTTGGGAGGTGCTCGGGAGGATTGTTGTCCTCAGAGGTTCAAGTGAGAACTTGAACACGGGAAGTTGTAGCTTCCATCTAGTTGCAGCCAAAAAAACCAGGGTGGTGCAAGGGAGAACAAGTGTTCTTTGTTATACAGGTTGGAGCATGTGTAACTGAAAGTTGTTGCTTCCATCCAGTTGGTGCTGGAACATTAAGGGAGTTGGTGCTTCCTTCTAGTGGGTGTTAGAGAAACCACAGAGTTGGTGCTCTCAAACAAGTTGCAGCTTGTAAAACAGAGGTAGCAGCCTCACATTGAGTTGGTGCTCAATTATAGATGATGTACAGAACTTAAAACACTGCCTATCATTTCGAAGAATAAGAGGTTTTCTCCCTTTATGGGTTTCCTCGTGAAAATCTGTCTCTGTGTATACCTTATGTGTGACTGATGCTCTTTAATGTTACTCTCCGTATGATGTATATTGTTGATGATCAGTTGAAGAAAGATTAATAATGTTTTAATAGACTTAAAATTGTTTAAGCTCAATTACAACTGATTCACCCCCCCTTTCAGTTGTTTTTAGTAATTTCAACAATTGGTATCAGAGCGGGTTCCTTTTATTCAAAGGTAGATCTGTAAGCTTAAACATGACAAGTCATGAAGGGACTTCAGCCTCTAAGCCCCCTCTGTTTGATGGAACAAATTTTGCCTTCTGGAAGATTAGAATGAGAACATACTTAATGGCCTTAGGTGTTGATGTTTGGGATGTAGTAGAGACTGGTTATACAAAGCCTGTTGTGCTAGCCTCCAAGGATGATAAGTTAGAATTTAGTTTTAATGCTAAGGGGATGAATGCTATCTTGAATGGACTTGTTGAAGCTGAGTTTGTAAAAGTGATGCATCTTGATACTACCAAAGCAATGTGGGATAAACTTATTAGCAGTTACGAAGGAAATGAGAAAGTAAAAGATGCCAAACTTCAAACATACAGATTGAAATTTGAACAACTAAAGATGAAACAATTAGCAAGTATTTTTTAAGAGTTGAAGAACTTGTAAATGCCACAAAGCATCTTGGTGAGAAGTTTGAGATTTTAAGATCTCTGCCTGATAAATTTAATCCAAAAGTCTCTGCAATAGAAGAATTAAATGATCTTAAAACTCTGTCCATTGATCAACTGCTAGGAACTCTAACTGCATATGAAATAAGAATTAACAAAGATAAATCCAGTACTAGAAAAGCATCTTTTAAAGCAGACAAGAATATTGATTCATAATTAGATGATATTGAGGCAAAATTTGTGAGAAGGTTAAAGAAAGGATCAGGAAAATGTCAAAGGAAGTTGCCCTTGAAATGCTTTAATTGTGGTAAGATAGGTCATTTTGCATCTAAGTGTCCCCATCAGAAAAAAAAAAACCAGAACTCTGATGATGAAAAGAAGTACAAATACAAGAAATATAATAAGAAGAAAAGTTTGGTTGCAAATAATGACAATTCCTCCAAAGACACCGATAGTGACTCATCCTGTGAAGATAAGGCAAATAACTTCATGCTTATGGCCAAGGAGGATTATGATAATAAAAGCACAGGCAGTGATGATAATGATGAAGAAGTTGTGGTTGATTTGGAAGGAGAATTGATCAGTGCACTGGAAGAAATTGACAGACTCATAACTAAGAACAGAAAGCAAAAACAGTTGTTGACACAGTTCGAGAAAGACAGTAAAAACCCTGATGAAAACTTTGCTCTGCTGAAAGTGGAATTAGAAGAGGCAAAGAAAATAGAAGACATACTGAAACAACAATTGTCAGAGAAGAAAGTCAGGGTTGAAGCCTTAGAAGAAGAGATAGTAAAAACTAGAAAAAAAAAATGGAAAAATTTAAAGGATTGTATCATCAAAATCTGTCAAGTATTAAAGCCTCAGAAGAATTAACCTCCATTCTAAATCAGCAAAGAAATTCAAAGTTGAAAGCTGAATTGGGATATGAAGAAGGATCAAGTAGTGATCATACAAGTAATACAGAATCTATCAAGTTTGTCAAATCCTCAAACATTGACAACAGTCACTCTGCAGAAACAAAGAAGGAAAATCAGCCACCAAGAAGAAATAAAAGAAAAAGCCCCAGAACCGAATCTGTAGACCAGAAAAATTATTGGCATGACAGAAGTCGACCTCCTCAAAGAAGACAAAAAAATTTAAGGTACAAAGAATTTTTCTATGGTTATTGTTTCCTCTACTCTATTTTTGGTCACAAAGCTACAAACTATTCTTTAAGATTTAGATATGAACAATCAAGATATTCAATGAATAACTATCTTCCACAACAAAGATTGAGCCAGCCAAGCAACAGACAATCACAGATTATAAATAATGTGATGACTGGGAGGACACAGGTGAAACACAACAACAGACATGTGCATAACAATCATTATGATCTATTATTCAGTGAACCAGAATGTTACAACTGTCATAATTATGGTCATAAAGCTGCAGACTGTCACTTAAGAAAATACACTTCAGATTCGATCTTCACCACTGAAAATGTCAAAGTCTGAAAGAAGAAAGTAGACGACAAGTGTGGACTAGTGCTATCAGCCCAAAAGAAAAAGAATCCCTGGTATATTGACAGTGGATGCTCCAAACACATGACTGGAGACAGAAGTAAGTTTCTAACTCTAAGTGATAGCAAATCAAGGAATGTAACTTTTGAAAATGATGCACCTGGAAAGATAAAAGGTAAAAGAATTGTAAATTTGTGTAACGGAAAAAGAAAAGCTCAAGATGTGTTGCTTGTAGAAGATTTGAAACATAATCTGCTTAGTGTCAGTCAAGTCTGTGACTGAGGGTGTGAAGTTGTATTTACCTCTAAACACTGTAGAATAAAAACTGTGGATTCAGGTTATCTAGTTGCAAAAGTTATAAGAACAGAAAACAATGTCTATGTTCTAAAAGAAGAAGAAGAAGAATTTCACTTAAGAAAATATGACGAAAGTTGGTTGTGGCATAGGAGACTTGGTCATCTAAATTTTGATCACATAATCAAACTCAAAAACAATGGGGCAGTAAAAGATCTTCCGAAGATATCAAAGCCATATGACTCTGTTTGTAAATCCTGTCAGATAGGAAAGCTTACTTGCACTCAATTCAAATCTAAAAAGTTTCCCTCAACAGAAAAACCTCTCCAGTTAGTACATATGGATCTTTGTGGTCCATCAAGGAAAGAAGGGACAGGAAAAGAAAATCACTTTATGTTGATTATTGATGATTATTCTAGACTAACTTGGGTTGCCTTTCTGAAAGAAAAATCTGAAGCAATTGAAAAATTCAAAGTATTTAAGGCTCTGACTGAGAATCAAACAGGAAAAAGATTAAAGGCAGTAAGGTCTGATAGAGGAGAAGAGTTCAGTTCAGGGAACTTCAAAGAGTTTTGTGATAAGCATGGGATCAAAAGAGAGTACACAATTCCAAGGACTCCACACCAAAATGGAGTTGTTGAGAGGCAGAATAGGTCAGTACAACAAATGGCAAGATCAATGATGAATGAAAGAAACATACCTCAGACATATTGGATGGAAGCAATTCATACAGTTGTTCATATCCTTAACAAAGCTCATCTCAGACCACACAGTGACAAGACCCCTTATGAACTTTGGTTTGGAAGACCTGCTTCAATCAAGCATTTTAAAGTTTTCAGGAGTAAATGTTATATCAAGAACAATGATGAAAATATTGACAAATATGATGACCGGGCTGATGAAGGTATCTTCTTGGGTTATGCTACAAATAGTAAAGGGTACAGATGCTACAATAAGAGACTGCACAAACTAATTGATTGTATAGATATAAAAGTTGATGAAGAAATCCCAGTCAAAAATGTAAGCAATGTTGAACCAACAACAGAAGATACAGTTGAAGATGAAGATGAACAGGTCCAAGGATCAGAAAGAGAAGAGTCTGGATCAGATGAAGATATGAATATTCAAACTAACACAAATAAGCAGAAAGAAGCAAAATCACCTCTCTGAATTATTAGAAAGAATCATCCTGAAAATCAAATAATTGGGGACATAAATGAAGGAGTTCAGACAAGAATGAAATTGATTAAAGATTCAGAACAATCTCATGTTGCCTTTTTGTCTATGACTGAACCTAAAAATTTTGAGGAAGCTAGCCAGGAAGATAATTGGATTAGAGCAATGAATGAAGAGCTTGATCATATTGAGAAGAACAATACTTGGAAGCTTGTCCCTAGCCCTGAAGATAAGAATGTAATAGGTTCCAAATGGGTGTTCAATAATAAAATGAATGAAAAAGGACGAGTTGTTAGAAATAAAGCTAGATTGGTCTGTAAGAGATATGCACAAGTTGAAGGTCGGGACTTTGATGAAACTTTTGCACCAGTGGCAAAATTGGAAGCTATCGGAATATTTCTTGCTTATTCACGTTATAAGAACTTCAAAGTTTATCAAATGGATGTTAAGTCAGCATTTCTTAATGGAGATCTAGAGGAAGAAGTATATATGGAGCAACCTGAAGGATTCTCATTAACAGATAATCCTAATTATGTTTGTAAGCTGAAGAAGGCCTTATATGGACTAAGACAAGCACCACGAGCTTGGTATTATAGACTGGACAAATTTCTACAAGAAAAAGGGTTTAAGAAAGGTATTGTTGACAGTAATCTTTACATTAAGTCTGAAGGTGGTCATTCACTAGTTGTTTTGGTTTATGTAAATGATATTATTTTTGGTTGTACTAATGAATCATATGTCCAGTGGTTTGCTAATTCTATAAAAACAGAATTTGAAATGTCCATGATAGGAGCACTGTCATATTTTCTTGGCCTACAAATAAAACAAGCTCTGCAGGAATTTTTATTTCTCAAGAAAAATATTTGAAAGAGATGTTGAAGAAATTTCAGATGGAAGATTCCTCTACAGTTAGCACACCTATGGTGGTTGGTTGCAAGCTGAGTAAAGATGATATCTCACCTGATGTTGATCAAAGGACATATCGCTCTATGATAGGCAGTCTTCTGTACATCACAGCATCTCGTCCTGATATAATGCAAGTTGTTGGAATGGTAGGTCGTTTTCAATCTGCTCCTAAACAAAGTCATTTGGTAGCTGTCAAAAAGATATTTAAATACTTGAAGGGAACAATGACTTATGGTCTGTGATATCCTAGAAATCAGAATTTCCAGTTAACTGCTTATTCAGATGGAAGATTCCTCTACAGTTAGCACACCTATGGTGGTTGGTTGCAAGCTGAGTAAAGATGATATCTCACCTGATGTTGATCAAAGGACGTATCGCTCTATGATAGGCAGTCTTATGTACATCACAGCATCTCGTCCTGATATAATGCAAGTTGTTGGAATGGTAGGTCGTTTTCAATCTGCTCCTAAACAATGTCATTTGGTAGCTGTCAAAAAGATATTTAAATACTTGAAGGGAACAATGACTTATGGTCTGTGATATCCTAGAAATCAGAATTTCCAGTTAACTGCTTATTCAGATGCAGACTGGGCAAACTGTGTTGATGAGAGGAAAAGCACCAGTGGAAGAGCATTCTTTTTGGGTGACTCATTAGTTGCATGGCTTAGTAAAAAGCAAGGATCCATTTCATTATCCACTACAGAGGCAGAATACATTGTTGCTGCTACTTGCTGCACACAAATCTTATGGATCCATTTTATTATCCACTACAGAGGCAAAATACATTGTTGTTGCTACTTGCTGCACACAAATCTTATGGATGATACAAACTCTTGCAGATCTGAAGGTAACTTACACTCATCCTATTCCAATTCATTGTGATAACACCAATGCCATTAGTATCTCCAAGAATCTTGTTCTTCATTCCAAGACTAAGCATATTCCAATAAAGTACCATTTTCTTAGAGAACAAGTTACAAACAGAATTGTTCAGCTGAATTATATTCCTTCCAAAGAACAGAGGGCTGATATCTTTACTAAACCATTAGCAGCGACCCCTTTTGGATATCTTCGTCAAAAATTGGGAATTATAATTTCTCATGTCTAATCTATTCACCTGGTCGGGGGGAGTACTTATTGAATATCTGGTGTATTTCCAAGATGCTTATAGTCGACAGGAGGAATATGTTTTGCAACAAGATCAGGGGAAGAATGTTTCTTCTTTGACATTGATGTCAAAGGGGGAGAAAAGAGTTCGAGAGGAGAGGGAGGAGAGTCGAGTCCGAATACATGCGGGTGCTTGTATTGCCATCAATGCCAAAGGGGGAGATTGTTGGCAAATATTTAACAGACAGCGAATGGCATAAGTACAGGAAGAATGTACAGAGGATTGTTGGCATGTTTTACAGGCAACGTATACTTGTCATTGATGGCAAGTACAGTAGTGATGATGGCTTGAGTACAGCAGCGATGATCAGCGGTGCAGTGATAATCGGGGAAGAGCAACAACTGTGTTCGTTGGATCTCCTTCTGAATTCTCGATAGCCGTCAAATCTGAATAAGAGCATGCTGAAGAGGTAGGCCCGTAAGGTTTGAGAAGCATTTCTGTTCGTTGGATCCCCTTTAAATTCCCGATAGAACGAGGATCGTCAGATCTGAATGAAGACAAGAAGAGCGCACTGAAGAGGAGGACAAATCTCAGACGTTAGATCCAAGCATAGGACCCGACCATCGTTGGATCAAGGAGTACCTGCACGCTTTTTAAAGTACAAGGAGAAGTGGGCGTACAAAATCCCGAAAGGAGGAGGACCGTCCATCTTCAGGCAGGACACGTGGGGAAGATCGTAAGTTCGCTGACTAGAGAGTCAAAGGAACAATGTTCCCTAACCTCTTGAAATCACAATATGCGAAATCGCGATTTAATCTGAGCCGTCAGATTAAGATTGAATCAGAACCGTTGATTCCAGTACATGTCGGAGTTTCGGAGATCGAGAGTTGGAGATGTCAAGTAATATCATCCACAGGAATCTCGATTTCACGATATGCAAAATCGCGATTTAATCGCAGCCATTGAATCAAGATTGAATCTGGACCGTTGATCCAAGTCCATTTCAGGATTTTGAGGATCGAGTGTTAGAGATGTCAAAAAATATTAACGTCAAGAATCTCGATATCGCGATATGCGAAATCGCGACGTAATTGCAACCGTCAGATCAAGATGTGATCTGGACCGTTGATACGACTCCATTACGGAGTTTCGTGGATCGGGAATTTGAAGTGACAAAAACACTGAACATCAAGAGTGTCGAAATCGCGAAGTGTGAAATCTCGACTGAATCTGAACCGTCAGATCAAGATGTGATCGGGACCGTTGATCCGACTTCTTTACAGAGTTTCGTGGATCGAAATTTGTAAGTGACAAGAACATTGAACATCAGGAATGTCAAAATCGCGATATGTGAAATCGCGGAATGATCTGAACCGTCAGATCAAGTGTTGATCGAAGGGTCACTGTTCTCTCTCACAGTTAACTCCTCAGTTTCAAATCTGTTAGCGAAACAGACTCATGATTGTCGATTAATTGGCGTTTCAGTTGTTGAGACAGTTGTCTTCCTTTTGCCTAAGGAAATGGGAAGTTGAACCGTCAGAGGTGTGAATAAAAGAAAATGAGACAGACTGTGTTGTTGGTTGTTATGTATGAAAAATGAATGAAACTGTAAGAAAGGAAAAATCATAGAATGTGTTGTGTGAGATTGAAAATATGCACAGTGTGAGATGAAACTCAGGGAAGAGCAATTGATGATGAAGAAAACTTGAAGCTGAGCAGAATGACAGAAGAAGTTGATGCAGAGCTGACCTGCTGAACAGACAGAGGAAGAAATGAATTGCAGAACAATTAGAATATGACCAGATTTACAGAACAAAGAAAGATTGGTAAGAATTGATTTATCTATGTAGTTGAATGTTTATTTGTTCATTTAAGTTCTAGGGAGGTTGGGAGGTGCTCGGGAGGACTGTTGTCCTCAGAGGTTCAAGTGAGAACTTGAACACAGGTAGTTGTAGCTTCCATTTGGTTGCAGCCAGAGAAACCAGGGTGGTGCAATGGAGAACAAGTGTTCTTTGTTATACAGGTTGGAGCATGTGTAATTGGAAGTTGTTGTTTCCATCCAGTTGGTGCCGAAACATTAAGGGAGTTGGTGCTTCCTTCTAGTGGGTGCTAGAGAAACCAGAAAGTTGGTGCTCTCAAACAAGTTGCAGCTTGTAAAACAGAAATAGCAGCCTCACATTGAGTTGGTGCTCAATTATAGATGATGTACAAAACTTAAAAGATTGCCTATCATTTCGAAGAAGAAAATGTTTTCTTCCTTTATGGGTTTCCTTGTGAAAATCTATCTCTGTGTATACCTTATGTGTGAGTGATGCTCTTTAATTTTACTGTCCATATGTTGTATATTGTTGATGATCAGTTGAAGAAAGATTAATAATGTTTTAATGGACTTAAAATTGTTTAAGCTCAATTACAACTGATTCACCCCCCCTCTCAATTGTTTTTAGTAATTTCAACATTGCATTGATTTAAGAGTTTGGGAACTCAACAATTCAAAGAGTTGCACTGATTCAAGAGTTCAGAAACTGAAGAAGTCAATGAGTTGCACTGATTCAGGATTTCGGGAATTCAAGAATTAGAAAATACTACCATTGTGAGGGCAATGAGACAGCATAATGGAGTTCCTACATGATTTCAAACTGTGACGGAGTGAAGTTAATTGAGAATAATTTTTCATTTCAAACTATGGCGGAGTGAAGTTAATTGAGAATAATTTTTCATTTCAAACTGTGGCAGAGTGAAGTTAATTGAGAATAATTTTTCATTTCAAAATGTGGTAGAGTGAAGAGTGAAGTTAATTGAGAATAATTTTTCATTTTATGTTTTTGTTGTCATTTTGTATATAACCTTAAGAGGAGTGTTGGAGTCTAATGCTCCAATAGTATATACAATCATGTTGTCTCACTGTTCTACGAAATGGGTTTTTTCACAGGAATCCGACAACATAAATCTGCACAAAACCACTATTTTTTGTTGTTTAAAATTCATTTCTGAATGCAGAAATGGATTCAACATGCTGAAAAACCCTCGAGGCACTCGGATTATACAAAAATAATCACTCAAATATGTGGATCTAACAATTTCTCGCCAACTTTCGGGCAAAGGTCCCCAGAAAATATCGCCGGAGAAAAACTATTTTGTACAACATTTAGACTAGGCGTATACACTCTAATACAAAAGTCACATTAATAAGTGACTAATAAAAATATTGAGAGAAGTTACTTAGGTATTGGTGAATAAGGTTAGTTAGGTTGTCCAGGTAACACAACTTCCTTGCGAGTGAAATAAAAGAGTAACAAACCCATTGTATCAAATAACTTCATTATAATAAAAAACAGATATTTCTATAAGTCTATTTCTAATCAAGTCCTCATCTTTCTTGTGTACAAAATTTAACATTAGGCTGCTGTTTTAAATGTATGCAACTAAAGGTTGAGGTGGTCATCCAAGAAAAATGGATTTCTTGGCTCAAAAACCACGCCTAAAACAAACCATTTAGGTCAACTCAATTAGAGAGAAGATTCTCTCATCTAGTTGTTTTGATTATACTAATTGCGACTTGGTGGAGTTGGTTCATTCGACCGTTCTGGAATTGTTGTTAGCAAATTGGTTAGCCATGACCGTTAACAAAATTCACGGAGTGCTCAGGTTCTGAGTAACCCAGATACAGATGATAAAGCTCTGTGGTTCTACACTAGAGGGACACGCAGTTGACGAGATGAAAGTCCAACATATAAGCACGTGCAGGATCAATGGACACAAATGGAACAGTGGCCTGAAAATTGTAAATATCAATATCTGCCCTCATTCAAGGAGACAATCACAACGCTCGGTTTATGCATGTTTTCATATTATTGCTTGATAAACATAATTAATATATTGATTTGGCAAAGGTCAAACACAGAATCTGTGATGGATCCATGGCTTACATGTAAATTTTTAATACTAGCCAAAATCGTGTTTCCTTTTATTTAAACAGGCATGTAGAATTGTACTGGCCTCAAAAATATAAATTTGCTCCAATAGACCTCACTCCACATGAAAAATGCTTTAAGAGAATGGACTGTCGGAATCAAAACATGTTTTCCCACCAGAATGAATTGTTTAAGAGGTAAACATACCCAAAAATCGAAGCAAATTTATGTAGACAGCATGTCTATCCACTGAACCTGCCAAACAAGACTCCATACAGAAGTACACATCTAATCATTATATGAATGTGACCTATACAAGTAATATCTGGCATGCCCTTGCTTGTTCCACTGTATAAACTATCATGGAGATTATTAAATTTAAAAATTACATTGTAGGAGACCAAAAGAACTAAAAAGGGATTTTAGTTTTGGTCTGAATTAACTAAAAGTATATCTCCCAAAGTGACTATTTTGCAGTGTTTCAAATTTCTAGGGCATGGAGAGTGAGAGCGGTGAAACATGTCCAAGGGACGTGTGGAGACACCTCCAAATTTTTTAGGGAGCATCATGAGGGATGGAACCATCGGGATCCCTGGCATAGGTGACCTCGTCTCTAAAATCACGAAAAAAAAATTGAAGATATAAAAACATAAATCAAATTCAAACATCTAAAGACTAACTGGAGTTCAATCACCACTGCAATTTCAAGTATGTGAACGATACAAGCACACTTGCAAATGTGAAACACTTGGACAGCTTCCTCAACACATTATACAATAGCAACTCCAAAGAGTAACGGCAAATGTGAAATAGGTGGCGAGATGAGTTAGGGTATAGACTTAGCTTTTAGGTTCTTTACCTTTTCCAAGGGAGAAATCCGGAAGGGCATCTAGGCATCCACCACCACCCCCCCCCAAACATGCGAAACATTTCGCAGTCCAATTAGTTTCACAATTTGGGGAACGCTGCAAAACATCTCACACACTGTCCTGCTGTCACAGGGATGCATCCATGTGTAATGTGAAGATTGATAACATCCATACAATAAACTGCCAGACATCTGAAAGGCATCACTGCAACACTAAATGGATCATTCCTCTCCAGCATGTAATCATTCCACTAAAAAGCAGTGTATTATAAATTAATTTGTCATCCATTCACATAAATAAAATAAAAAAACTGTAAACCACTTATTAACCAAGATGCAGCAAGTGTAAAAAACAATTTTCAGAAGAGATGATGCGGATAATACTTGTATATCCAGAAAAGCTTCTGTAAAAAAGTTCATTCCTCCATAGGTACTCTAGCACCACTAGCTTTATCCAATTGCTACAATATATTTAACAGATTTTTGGAATTCGAACTGTATTCCCTGGAGGGTAAAGGCCATCCTATTTAACAATATACAAATCTACAAAGATTTAGACATATAAAATCATGAAACATAAATCACAAAATAAATCGAACAGTTGTGCTAAGATAAATATAAGCACATAGCAAGCAATTAACCTCGACGGAACAAAAGCCTATACAGTAGATTCACTAAAACAATGCTATGCCTAAAATATCTTATGTAGCAAGCTACACAACAACATAAATACCAACCATCCCACATAACAAACTCTATATTTTACAAACTTCCACTTTTACCAGATGCAATCTTGTCTTTTGCCTTGGCCAAGTTTACCAAGTCTTCGAACAGCTTATCTTCAGGCTTAACTTGTCTAGTGGGAGCTGAAGAATGCTGTGAATAAGAGGAAGTTCCATATGTGGTGTTGTATGTGCCATCATGTAGTGACACGTTTTGTGCCCTTCCTATTAAATCATCATGTGCAGTTTCAGAATAACCATGCATAAACTGGCCAGGACCTGAAGAGTGTTGCTGCTGAAAAAATTGCTGTCTCTGGTTGTACAATGCCGGAGGGGGTGGAATCACTTGTTTGAGATTGCTGCCATATAAGAGAGGTCCTTGCTGACTGTCTGCAACTTGTGGTACATTTTGTGGAGATTGAACATCCCAAGGAGCAGGTGGAAGACCTCCAGGACTTTTCTGTGCTGGCACATTCAAATTGAGTGACTGTGCATCATGTGCAAGAATTGACTGCTGTGGATTATGGGACTGCCCAGCTGGATTTGACCATTGTAAAGCATGGCCAGCATTGTCCACACGCAATTCCTGGCCTTCAGGTTGAAACTTTTGATATTCATGCTGCTGTGTTGAAGAGATCGCCAAAGAGTTACTTCCATTTGGATGATACGGTTGTTGTAGCACTTGGGATGAAGAATATGTTGGCTGTGTTATCAAGACATCTTGAGCACTTGATTGTGAATTAAATGGATATGGAGTAGCCTGTTGGGAAATAGAACCTGGCGAGGTCTGCATGTATTGTCCACTGGGTGGGCTAGCTGCTGGTGGAGTTGCAGTAGTTGGTGACTCGTAAGCATCGCCACTGAGAAAATCCACTGTTTGCTCAAGCTTGTCAGATGGAGTATTGACCTTTTTCAGTCCTGGTGGTGGAGGTAGCAATGGGAGTGGAGCAGCAGGCTGATTCCTTACATTGCCACTAGCTTTGTCTTGAGACTGTGTAATCACTCTTGAAGACCTGGAAATCACAAAAACAAAACATTTTTTGGTTTTGAATAACAAGCCTATCAATTGCAAAACATACATTCAAATGATGGAAACAAGTACAAAGCACTTGCTGTAAAAAACAATATCAACAGCTTCCCTAACTGCTAGCATGTATGACAACACACCTCCTAGCAAAGCATGATTTGGTGTGATTTCTGAAAACTATAATAAACAAGCAACTATAAAACGGAAAGCATCTGTATGGCATTTAGCAACAAGTAAACTACCTCCGAGACAATTGAACCAAATCATCCTCTGTCTCATCTTCCTCATTGTTGACATTGACAAGAGAAGGTGGAGGAGCTAATGTCTTTTCCCATGTAACAGGAGCTCCTGCAACAATTGCATCATGTTTTCCAAGTACACGCTGCAGGTCATCATTCAATGTAAGACCCTGACAAAGAAGCTCCTCATCCCTGCAATGAATTTTGACAATAGTGATAACAAGGAAAAAATGAACTAATAAAATCTGCTCATCTCAATAAACATGGAAAGAATCTACAATATTAAAAAGGCATTGTCTCTAACAAAAAATATCCTACGGAGACTTAGACGGACAAAACACCGAAGTATAAATTCCTATTAACAATAGAAAACCAAGGACTTGAAAAAATGTAGAGCAACAGGATATGGGACATACAAAGTTGTATTCACAAGATGCATCACCCGCTGCTTGTAAGAACGACATTGTTCAACGAGATCTGTTATCACTTCCTGCTTTAGGCCCTGCACATTAAGTATTAACTTCAGTAACAGACAAATCTAAGTACTCAATGCTTCCTATGATTGTAGATAACTATATAAGTTGTTCAAACTTCTCAATGAAAATTAATAAGCGTTTAATCAGGACAGTTTTCCATGCTTTAATGGTCATATAAAAACATGACAGGACTGGGGCAAGACACACAAGGATTCCACTCTATGACAAAAAGTGAATCCCTCAATAACAATTAGGACAAAAAGTGCATTCCACTCTAGACAAGAAGAATATTGGTTATATAGCATTTGAGTTTGCATTCAATCAGACAGTACAACGGGATTTGAAACAAGGTGACAATCCAGCAGAGGATACTGCATATTCCGGTTTGTTGATGACAATTTAATTAAAACCCAAGAACACTTGATATGAAAAGCAATTGATGTTAAGGAGATCCCCTCCCAGTGCCTCATATAGGGCAATTATTTTCGAAAAATAAGGGATAGCTGATTTGAAGGGCAATTACTTTTGTAAAGAAAACAAAATAATCACAACCTATTAACAATGCACAAATGATTTCCTCTTTCTTCTTGTTGCTGCTGGATTCTCCCCAGTATTCTTTTTCTCTTCCTATGAAGCCAATGACCCGCTCCTTGATCATCCTAGCATTCGACATCCACATAGAGTCCATCTGTTTGTTGTTGCTTATATTATCCATATTGTTGTTTATATTCTCCAATTAGTTGTTTAATTCACAAGTAGAGTGTTCTATATTTCCCACGCTCCATTAAGGTGTGGGGACAGGGAATAGGGGATGGGTTTCAACTTACTTTCAAGAATAACTGTAGAAGCCCCCCCAAAAAATATAAAATAAAATAAAATAACTAGGCGACAACACTGGGAACAGCAACAGAGACCGCCAAAACATAGCGAAAAAGATGAGATTAAAAAATTATCAAATCTTTGATAATACTTATCATAAATATATGATGTCACCGTGTTCACCACATTTAATTGATGAAATTCAAAATACAGCACATTTAATGAGCAGGTGAATAAATTAATTGAAGTTTGGCAAATAAATTCAAACTGAATCAAATTCAATTCAAATTTGATTTTTTTTTAAACTAGATTCCTCTGAACATGATGTGACTAGCACACCTTACTCCTACCTGGGAAAAAGCGGAACTAACACCATTCAACTCGGAATCCTTTGGCTGGGAGGCCACCAGTGAGGGGTATCTATTCTGCCAAAGACACCCACAAGCACAAGTAGAAGCAGAAGCACAAACACGAGCTTGTCATTGGAAAGACTTGAGCCCAAGTGGGGGCAATATCAACGCTGTCACCGACTCAGCAAGTCACAGTTGACTTCGAATTTAATCTTTGAATAAAATCAACAAAGATTTGAATCCATGCAATGAAGCACAAAAAGAAATTGACCCTTTTTAGAAGTCCAAAAAAATATTTAAAATATAGCATTATTTAATAAAAAATAAAGTTACCTTAGAGTTAGTATTTTGTTTTATGCTTTACAATGTGGAGATTTTGGGAAAGCCTCTTAATGCAAATTCAAAAATTTCACCTCTAACTTGAGGTTCCATGGATCTATTTCCTGTGAATTTCCAACCTTGGGGATGAATCTGAAATATAAATTACAGCAGTGTATAAAGACCGAACAATTCTACTTTAAAGAAAATATTTTTCCAGCCCTTAGGGCACAAATCCCAACATATAACAGATCTGAAAATTAGTTAATTGCAGCAGATTTATTACAGCCATAATCTGCCCACTTATCTTCTATAAGTTTGTCAAATCACTTAAAAAAATCAGCTAGCTGTTCATGATAAATCTACAATGCCTAACAGCCCTAGAAAATTCTCATTCATCATGAGATTATAAGCTGAAAATCAGACCTGCAAGTACACAATTTGGACTGCTAAGCATACTTCGTATATACATAAGATGAAGTTACAAATACATACTAACAACTTATCCCAAGTTGGTACAAGTTAGTCCTTGAAGCTTATTATAGGCTAGGACTCTCCAATGCTCTCCAAACCCCAGCTAGGGAAACCACAACAAGTTAGCATCACACTAACTGTGAAACCCTAGCCACCAACTCCCAACTCCTAGATAGGAATCACTCCCAACCAAAGCAGGTTGCTCCACCAAAGATCCACAACTAGCAAGCATACACACTGGCAAGTCCTCTTTGGCACCTACACTTGCATCACACAAGTGTACAAAAGAAAACAAGATAGCCTTCCACTACCTTCTCCAATTAAGCAATCCAAGTAGTCTTGACTCCTAGGGTTTCTAGTGCAATAAACCTTTGTCTTCTTCTCTTGCAAGAACCACATGAATAGGATATCTCTTTGCTCCTCCAGGGTTTCTCCCAAACCCTAGCTCTTCTTGTCTTCTTAGGGTAAACCCTAACCCTAATTCCTTGCATCAACATAAAAACCCTAGCACACTACACAAGAGTGCAAAGTACAATGAAGAAAAGTTACATATTAAAGGTACAAGTTCGCTCAAGTTCACATCTACAAGGCAAGATCAATATGAATGAATATGAATGAAAATAAAGACTCTCTCCTCCCTTAATATAGAATAGGTGAGAGAGGCCAATAATAGTAACATGGACAAGGTCCGCAAACAACTATCTCAAGCAGCCTAACTAATCACTAGCTAGGCCCACACGTGAAGTGCTCCAACTATAAGGTAACCCATGTCAAGCTCCAAGGTAAGCACGTCCATCAAGCAAGAGTCCTAAGATGAGCACTCCACAAGACAAGATCCAACACTCCTTCAAAAGTCTCCAACACTCCAATGCTACCTCATAAGCCATGCACTCCTTCAAGTCAACCACACCTCCATGAGCGCTCCTCAACCCAGTTATCCTCAAGAAAAGCACAAGCCTCCATGTAAGCATCCAAGTGGTCCCATGCAATGTAGGGCACCCTCCCCTCCTAAATGCCCCAACGCTCCTCCAAATAGGTTCTCCTCCCAAGCAAGAAACAAAGCTCTCCATATGTTACTTGTGAACAATGTCACCATGCCATATATAAGATACCAACCTTCTAGCAAGGGTCCTAATTTGAGCACTCCACAAGACAAGATCCACTCTCCTCCAAAAGTCTCCAATGCTACCTCCTAAGACATGCGCTCCTCTGAGTCCACCAGACCTCCATGAACACTCCTCAACCCAAGCATCCTTGAGTCAAGAACGAGCCTCCATGTAAGCATCCAAGTGGCCCCATGATACCTAGGGCTCAACACCCTCCTAAATGCCCCAAGGCTCCTCCTCCAAATAGGTTATCTTCCTAAGCAAGCAACCAAGCCCTCCATGTGCACCTCGTGAAGAATGTCACC
>ML857328.1:0-10640 GCA_009831015.1 Picea engelmannii
AAAAGGCCTTTATATATAAAATTACTTTAAAAAAAAAAAACCTATCTCCAAAACATAAATAAAATTATCTTGTTCTCAAATTATTACAAAATTACTAGATACAAATAACTTGAAATTTAAAAATATCACATTATCATATTTTTAACATTACTCTTTATAAAAAAAAAAAAAAAAAACATAACTACATCATCAATTATTCCAACTTCAAATTATTAAAAAACATAACTTATAAAATTCTTAAAAAAGTTTCAACGTAAATAAATTATCAATTATTTCATTTTCAAATTATTAAAAATAAATAAATAACTTCTAAAAAAACATTCTCCTATTCTCAAATTATTTAAAAAAACTTTCAACCATAAATACATAATCAATTATTCCATTTTCAAATTATTAAAAAATTTAACTAATAAAATTCTTTTATAAGTTATTTCAAACATACATAAATCACAAGTTATTTCATTTTGAAATTATTAAAAAAAATAACTTTTAAAATTCCTAGATCCTCCTATTTGTCCAAATTCTTACAAACTTCTTTCAAACATAAATAAATCATCACTTATTTCATTTTCAAGTTATTAAAAAAAATAAAAAAACTTTTAAATTTCCTAGAACATCCCATTTGTCCAAATCATCCTTTCAAATTATTAAAAATATATTTCAAATATAAACAATTTTTAAATTACAGATTTTTATGAAACATATAAATAATCTTAATATTACCCATATAAAATGTTCTTAAATATTTAAAAACCTACTTCCCCAAACAAAACCAATTTTAAAATTCTCATCAAAACTGTAAAATTATCATCTTGTTCTCAAATTATTATAAAATTACTAAACACAAATAATTTGAAATTTAAAAATATCACATTATCATATCTTTTAACATTACTTTTATCACAAGTGAATTATTTATTACAAGCACATCAATAAGTAAATTCAAAGAGTATTCTTACAAACACATTGGTTGGTAAGTGAATTATTTATTACACTTAATACACACAAACATTTATGAGTAAGTGAATTATTTATTATAATTCAAAAACAATTTAATACAAACAAAATAAATAAAACTGCAAATGTCAAATTATTCATTACAAACAAATACACAGTAAAATAGTATAAATTATTTATTACAAACACACTTTTTACTAGCAAATTATTTATTACAAATAATAAGTCATTTATTGCAAAAGTACCAAATTGTTTATTACAAACATATTTGTTAGTAAGTAAATTCAAACATAGTATCAAATCATTTATTACAAACAAAAAAAATTAAACTAGTTATAAATTTTTATATTATTTAAAAAAAATCAGTGTCAAATTTAATTGTATTTTTAAGAGTATCACATATTTGTTAGTAAGTGAATTATTTAGAGGGCACAATGAGGGCTCCGTAAAGGCGGGAAGGAAAAATCCAAACCATGGCGAACCAGACAGCCATAGAACCAGGTATCCTTTCTTCCAGGCTTCCCTGGATTCAGAGCTGGCGATCACAGGCAACTCTTAAGTCTACACTGAGCTCATGGCCGCACCGTAGTCCTCCTATGCCTGAATGTGCTCCTTCTTCTGGCCGCACCATAGTCATCCTATACCTGACTGTGCTCCTTCTTCTCGTATTTTCTTAACTGTATTCGTATCTGTTTACTTTTGCACTGAAATTATCATTGTATTCTTCCTTTCTGTCCTCTTGTCCCGATAAGGACTGCTCCACTGTCTTGACCTGAGCCAACAGCAACCCTCTCCTCGACCCGGCGTTATCCTTCCCTGGTGGATCTAGTGGGCCTTCTGCGGTCCCCAATCAACTCTTTTTTCAATGGACGCAATGACCAATGCACTTCTGAACCCTACTGATGAACTTATTTGGAAGCAAATTGGATTTTTCAAGCAAGTGGACTCCCTGGAAAGAAGGATTCCAACCCTCCCCCCCATGCCTTTTCCCCATTGCCCTGCCTCTACCTCTGCGGCTCCAGCTGTGTCACACCATCCCACCCAGACAAGTGCTCCTCTCCCGAGATCTACTCCTCCTTTATCTGACAGGACCCTCCCAAACCACTCCACTAATTTCTCCGAGCCTGAGATCCCTAGGATACCTCTATCTGCTCACCGAGAGCCTACACATGGTCGCAAGGCATGGAAGTCTAATAGAAAAACAAAGAGATTGGTTCTAGCAGATGGAGTAGGATTGGAAAACCTCTGTAAGATGTCTCTTTGTGCCCTGGTAGGCCGCATCTCCTACAAATCACTGAACCCACCTCCTCTCGAGGACTGGTTAAGGACTGAATGGGCTCCTCTCATCGGCTACTATCTGAAAGTCTTGTATCTAAAAAAAGGCTGGCTCAGCTTCCTTTGCAGAACCCCTGAAGATGCATCTCATCTCTTATCCTATACTTGGGTTTTTGGGGGCAGCAACCTCATGCTTAAGTTCTAGAGACTGGCATTCAACCCAGACACAGACTATTTTCAATACAGACATTTATGGGTGCTCCTCCCGGGTCTTCCGCTCCATTTTTGGAATAAAGAAGCCATCAGAGCTATAGGGGACTCATTGGGAAAGTTTATTTCCTTCGATTTAGGTTCTCTTTCGTGCTCCTCGAGGAAGATGGGCAGGGTACTGGTCGAAATAGACATCACTGCTACTCTGCCTGAGAATCTGGAGATTGTCTGGAGAGGCCGGAAGTTTCTCCAGTCCCTGGACTACCTTGGCATACCTTTCTGCTGCAACAACTGCCGAGAAACTGGACATCTCCGCCGAAACTATCCAGGTAAGTCCTGGTCCCTCCCTTCCAAAGAAGCCGACCTGCACATTAACCCTCCGAACTATATGGTTGTTGACCCTTCTCTCGAGCCCTCGGCTTCTCCCCTGGACCCTCCTTCCCCTCCCTTAACTGGACACCCTGAACCGTTGACGACAAAAATCTTTCATCTATGCCCATCTCTCTTTAACTCACTCTCTGCTCTCGAAAGGGAGTCCATCAATCGATCCCTTTAGCTCTCTGATCCTCATCCTACTCCCCCCTGATCCTGTCTTAGGAAGTATACAACCATCCCCCACACTGTGCAATTCGCTCGGCCCCCCTTCTCGACCAGAATCCGATCCCTCTCCCCCTTCTATCCACCCACCACCTCTGCAACATCCCCTCACAACACAATCAAGCGGACAACCCAGAACACTTACTCCTAGTGATGGACCGACGGAGTCTCCAGCATTTCTTCCAGGCTATAGTCAGCCGTTAGAAAATGAGGATTCGCTGATGACTGCTTTGAGCTCTGCAGCCTTTCTATCTTTCTTGCCAGACTCCTCAACTCAGCTCCAAACCTACAAGGGGAATGAACTCTTAACAATCCCATTAGCGGAAGGAGCATCTTCATCTCTGCAATCAACAAAAGAGCAAAAGTCATTCGCATGGTCGCGTGGATTGGGTGTAGAGCTATCCCCTCTACAAACCAGAAGCTCTAGAAAAAAGAAAGAAGTGCAAGGCTACCAACAATTGGCTTCTACTGACCCTACTCTATCTAATAAGGCCCCCCTTAGAGCGTTGAAGGCTATTGCGCGTTCCAAATGATTGTGCTCTCCTTGAATGTGTGTGTAACCGGAGGACTACTCAAGAAGGCCTCCTTTCGTAAACTGCTCGATAAAACTAAACCAAACATCATTCTCCTCCAAGAGACTCTCTCATCTGATCACATTTCCAGAGCCTTTGTGCACTCTTTCTTCTCATCTTGGGTCTCGACGGCTGTTAGCTCCATCAACAACTCTGGCGGTTTGTTGGTGGCATGGGATCCGGTTTTATTTGACTTGGTTCCCTTCCTTACTTGTGGAGGCATACTGTTGATGGGTCGGTGCCTAGCTACCAATCAAGAGATAGCGTTCTTAAATGTGTATGGTCCCTGTTTGGATAGGTTACAATTCTGGACATGCCTTGCAATGAGTGGATTACTCACCATCCCCAACCTCATCCTTGGAGGGGATTTAAACATCACGCTCTCAGCTGATGAGCACTAGGGAGGTATTCCTTTGAACGCTTCAGGAGGTGATTTCTACAGAAACCTCTTCTCGTCTTTGAATCTCGTTGATGTTTTACCGAACTGTATTGTACCCACTTGGCATAATGGGCTCTCCGGGGACGAGGCCATTGCCAGAAAATTAGATCGATTCTTTATATCTGGAAATTTCCTGACATCCGTAGCGTTCCCAACTTCGTGGGTGGAATACCCATATTTCTCTGATCATGCACCCATCCTCTCAAAGCTTGATAGTCCACTACAGTATATCGCTTTCCCCTTTAAGTTCAATCAACACTGGTTAGCATCGGCTGACTATTCAGATATGGTACATTTGATCTGGACAGACACTCGATTTCTAATTGAAGGTAACCCGCAGCTGCACATTCATTGGAAACTAAAGGAGTTAAAAGCCCATTCTAAGTCTTGGAGCATACTTAAGAAGAAATCGAAAGAGGCTCTACTTATCAATCTTGACTCAAAGATAAAAAAGCTCATACATCTATCAACGACAACAGCCCTGTCCATTGAAAACTTTGTTACCTTAAAAGAGCTGGAGCAGCGCAGAGACTACATTTTGAAAGAAGAGGAAAAGACATGGAAACTTCGCAGCCGAGCGACCTGACTCAAATGGGGTGATTCCAACACAAAAAAATTTCACAATCTGGCAAGTTTCAACAAAAACAAAAAACATATTTGGTCTATCCAAAGCGATGCTGCTGAAACGCGTCGGGGCCAAGAGGATATCAAGAATGAGATGGTCACTTTTTTCAAACAGCTCTTCAAAGCAAACGAGGCGCATCTACTTCATGAAAAAGTTGCAACCAACAGCCTCTACCCAAGAATGTTTTCAGACATTGAAGCCTCCGATCTATTCAAGCTTGTCACCCTCCAAGAGTTGAAGCATATCTTGTTGCATTTCAACAGGGAGAGAAGTCCGGGGCCCAACAGTTGGACGACAGAGTTCTTCTCCCATTTCTTTGAGCTCGTTGGACTGAACCTCCTTCTGATGGTCGAAGACATTCGCACCAAAGGCAAGATCTTCAGAAACATTAACTCCACCTTTCTGGTTTTGATCCCTAAAGAAAACATTGTTGTCACCTTTATAGACTACAGACCAATTTCCCTATGTAATCTTATTTACAAATTGGTTTCAAAATTCATCGCAAATCGCATGAAACCATTTCTGGAAAGGAGCCTTTCAGCTGAATAGCTCGGGTTTCTAAAAGGAAGGAGGATACAATATGCCATAGCTATGGCTCATGAGTGCATACACTCTATTAAACAGAAAAATTTAAAAGCCTTAATCATGAAAATTGATCTCAAAAAGGCCTTTCACTGTATCAACTGGGCTTACTTGAGACTTATCCTACATGCTACGGGTTTTGGTGACAAGTTCACTGATTGGATTTTGGCTTGCGTTACAAATGCAAATTTTGCGGTGTTGATCAATGGGGAGGCGACTAATTTCTTCAACAGTGAAAGGGGGCTCCGACAGGGATGCCCACTTTCCCCTTACCTCTTCATCCTTGTTATGGAAAGTCTCAGCCTTCTCCTTTCAAAATCTATCGCCGAACACAAGATCTCTGGTATAAAGGTTTCTAGATTCATCAAGATTTTTCATCTCATGTTCGTCGACGATATTCTCCTTTTGACAAAAGCCGAGCCGTCAGAATGGCTTGTTATTCTGGACATTTTACAAGTTTTCTGCACAGTTACGGGTCTGTTCATCAACCCATCAAAATCCTCGGTCCATTATTGGGGAGTTTTTGAGGCTGAACTCTTGCTTCTCAAAGGCTCCATCCCTTTTACTTTCATTGATTTGAAAGAGGGCTTTAGCTACCTAGGTTATAGGCTGAAGCTGAGAGCCTCCACCCCTGCCGATTGGAACTGGCTTGTGGCAACTTTCGAAAGGAAGATAAGTTTCTGGTGCAACAAGTGGTTGTCCCTGGGAGGGCGCTACATCTTAGTCAAATCAGTGCTTGAGGGGGCTGGCTGTCTACTGGATGACTCTTGAGCGTATCCCTAATAAAATTATTATTTTATTCCGAAGGCTTTCTTGCAATTTCCTTTGGAATGATCGTGTTGACAAACATCACTTTCATCTTTGCAAGTGGCAGTCCCTTTTCAGACCCCGTAAGGCAGGAGGCTGGGGGCTAAAGAACCTGTCTTTTTTCAACTAGACGCTTCTGGCATGCTCTTTCTGGAGAGGGGTTACCCATAGCAGCATTTGACAGAATGTCATTATTGATAAGTACCTTGGCACCCTTCCTCTCCTACATTGGTTGAGAAGGCCCTCATTTGAGCTGAAACGGGCTTCCCCCTTTTGGAAGGGATTAATCTCCGCCTCCCCAGTGGTTCTTCACTGGCTTCGTTGGAAGCCCGGTACTGGGACCAAGATCTTACTCGAAAGGGATAAGATTCTAGGGCTGGAGAACCTCTCCATCCTCTCGCCCTCGCTCAGGTCACAGCTCGCTCTTCAAAGTCTCGATTGTCTAGCTCAAGTTAAAATGACTGCAAACACTAGATTTCTCTAGAACGGCTCGTTGTCTAGAAGCAACCTACAGCTTCCTCCACCGATTGCAAGGGAGTGGGATTCTTACACAATTGCACTGAAAGCGGCCAGAATCTCACTCATTGATCTTCCCGACACTCTACTGTGGGACAGGGGTGATGGATCAGGCTTCTTGACTGTCAGCAATGCCTATGCGACCCTCCACCAAACAGTTGACTGTAATGAAGAGATCCCGTGGCTTTTTTCTATTTGGAATTGGTCCATTCCACTAAAGATTAAATTTTTTATTTTGCTTTGTATTAAAGACTGACCGCCGCTCCCGTGGGAGGCACTCCAAAAAAGAGGCTGGCAGGGCCTCGACCGCTGCCCCCTGTGCACTTTTGCCACAAAAGATTTAAATCACCTCCTGATTCATTGTGACTTCACTGTGTATGTTTGGAAGTGCTTGTTACAGTTTTTGTCACTTTCTTTTAACTGGAAGGGCGACACCGTCTCCGAGTGTTTTGCTGCTTGGCAAATAAACAAATCGGCTCCAATCTCCTTGGCTGCCATAGTTTGCTGGTGGATCTAGATAGAGAGAAATCAGGTTATTTTTGAGGGGCGACCTCCTTCCTGTCAATCGATTCTCCACAAAATTCTTTCCAATTTCAAATGGCAATCGACCTCCCAAAAGATGCTTCAAATCAAAGTGTGTGATTTCCAGTTGAAGGATAGCACTATACTTGTTTGTTTTGATGGTGCCGCTCTTTCCAACGGCCTCTGTTGTGGAGCAGAAGCACTTTCAGAGGACACCAGTCAAGGACGACAAACTGGTATCTAAATTGTGGAGCCGGAACTAACAACAAAGATGAGCTCTTAGGTTTATGGGTTTCACTATCACTTGCAAATTTTTGGAATTTAAATTACATTCTTGTCTTGGGAGACTCAAAACTCGTTATAGATTGGATAAACCATAACTGTAAGATCAATTCAATTCATTTAGAAGGATGAAAACAAGAAACGTTGAAGTTATCAAACAAATTCTCCGACATACAATTCAACCATATTCCCAACACTCACAATACGGCTGCAGATGCTCTATCTAAGAGGGTACTAAGTGGAGTGGTTGGTAGGCTCTCGGTTTATCATAGCGATTTAGGATTTGAGAGTCAAATTTCCACCTATAATCTCTTCAAAGGATGATCCACTTCTTGTTCTGATGTTATAATTACAGCATGATTCCATAGCTCTCTTGTACTGCTTTCCCTCGGCTGGGAGTTATTATGGATTGCTCTCCTAAGCGATATAAAGCTCGCAGTTTATTTTCCGTCACCATCGGTAGGAATGACTCCATTTGCATTGGGCGACTACCTTTCTGAGTGTTCTCACTTCTCTGGAACAAGGTTGCATGTAATGGATCTGTTCTTATATTGTCTGGTCATTTCTTCTCTACAAGAGCAAAAAATTTGTGTAAATGAATTTATACTTAATATAAAATCGAGAGAATTTTTCTTGGAAAAAAAAAAGTGAATTATTTATTATAATTTAAAAACAATTTAATACAAACAAAATAAATAAAATTACAAATGTCAAATTATTCATTACAAACAAATACATAAAATAAAATATAGTATAAATTATTTATTACAAACACATTTTTTACTAGCATATTATTTATTACAAAAGTATCAAATTATTTATTACAAATAATAAGTCATTTATTACAAAAGTATGAAATTGCTTATTACAAAACATATTTGTTAGTAAGTGAATTCAAACATAGTATCAAATTATTTATTACAAACAAAAAAAATTAAACTAGTTATAAATTATTATATTATTTAAAAAAATGGTGAAAAAATAAATCAGTTTTATATTTAATTGTATTTTTAAATCAGTGTCACATAAATAATTTTTAAATTCATCATTTCATTTTCAAATATATAAAAAATTGCTTCCGAATCAAAACTGTTGACAAAACATAAATAAAATTATCTTGTTCTCAAATTATTATAAAAATTATTACAAAATTACTAGCATTCTACTATTCTCAAATTATTTAAAAAATTCTTTCAACCATAAATACATAATCAATTATTCCATTTTCAAATTATTAAAAAATTTAACTAATAAAATTATTTAAAAAGTTATTTCAAACATACATAAATCACAAGTTATTTCATTTTGAAATTATAACAAAAAATAACTTTTAAAATTTTTAGAGCCTTCTATTTGTCCAAATTCTTAAAAACTCTTTCAAACTTAAATAAATCATCACTTACTTTATTTTCAAATTATTAAAAAAAAAAAATAATTTCTAAAATTCCTAGATCATCCCATTTGTCCAAATCATCCTCTCAAATTATTAAAAATATATTTCAAATATAAACAATTTTTAAATTACAGAATTTTATGAAACATATAAATAATCTTAATATTACCCATATAAACTGTACTTAAATATTTAAACTACTTCCCCAAACATAACCAATTTTAAAATTCTCATCAAAACTGTTTCCAAAACATAAATAAAATTATCATCTTGTTCTCAAATTATTATAAAATTATTACAAAATTACTAGACACAAATAACTTGAAATTTAAAAATATCACATTATCAGATCTTCAACATTACTTTATATAAAAAAAATTAAACATAACTACATCATCAATTATTCAACTTATTAAAAAACATAACTAATAAAATGATTTAAAAAGTTCCAACATAAATAAATCATCACTTATTTCATTTTCAAATTATTAAAAATAAATAAATAACTTCTGAAAAAACATTTTGTTATTCTCAAATTATTTAAAATATTCTTTCAACCATAAATACATATATTCCATTTTCAAATTATTAAAAAATTTAACTGACAAAATTCTTTAAAAAGTTATTTAAAACATACATAAATCACAACAAGTAATTTCATTTTCAAATTATTAAAAAAAATAACTATTATAATTCTCATCAAAACTGTTTCCAAAACATAAATAAAATTATCATCTTATTCTCAATTTTAAAATTCACATCAAACCTGTTACTAAAACATATATAAAATTATCATCTTGTTTTCAAATTATTATAAAATTATTACAAAATTACTATACACAAATAACTTGCAATTTAAAGATATCACATTATCATATCTTTAACATTACTTTATATAATAAAAAAATAAACATAACTACATAATCAATTATTCAAATTATTAAAAAACATAACTGATAAAATTCTTAAAAAAGCTAACATAAATAAATATTCTCTTATTTTATTTTCAAATTATTAAAAATAAATAAATAACTTATGAAAAAACATTATGCTATTCTCAAATTATTTAAAAAATTCTTTCAACCATAAATACATATATTCCATTTTCAAATTATTAAAAAATTTAATTGACAAAAATTCTTTAAAAAGTTATTTGAAACATACATAAATCACAACTTATTTCATTTTCAAATTATTAAAAAAAATAACTTTCACAATTCCTAGATCTTCCTATTTGTCCAAATTCTTAAAAAGTTCTTTCAAACATAAATAAATCATCACTTATTTCATTTTCAAATTATTAAAAAAAATAAATAACTTCTAAAATTCTTAGATCATCTCATTTGTCCAAATCATTTTTCTCAAATATTTAAAAAAAATATCTCAAATATAAACAATTTTTAAATTACAGAATTGTATGAAACATATAAATAATCTTAATATTATTTATAAAAACTTGCGTTAGCACTCTTCCCACAATTGTATGGCACTCTTCCCACAAAAACTTGCATTGTTAGCACGCTCCCATCTCAGTTGGCACTTTCCCCACAAAAGTTTGCATCGTTAGCACTCCTTTCATCTTCTCCGTTGGAACACTTCCCAAAGAGCTGAAAAACCTTCCAAAATCATTTGCGTGAACTGACTCCGGGTTAACAAAAAGCTGGTAAAGAGTTATTTGCGTAGATGATACGCATAAGGACTTTTAAACTTACCAAGTGGACCACTTGTGGTATACCAGCCTTGTCAAATAAAACGGGATGAGATTAGTTAGGGTTAATGTTGTATGTTTTGCATTAAGATCTTTTGAGGTTCATTGTTCTTATCTTAATTTATTATTTGGGTCTATCAGCATTTAATAGTTAT
>WSFP011397499.1:0-27057 GCA_009831015.1 Picea engelmannii
GGACTTTTTGATCTTGCATACCAGCTCCTTCTTTCCCTTCACAGCATAACCTTCTGGTTGCTTCATATAGATTTCTTCTTCTAGATCCCCATGTAAGAATGTTGTCTTTGCATCCATTTGTTCTATTTCAAAATCAAATGCAGCAGCAACAGATAACAAAAATATCATCGAGGTTAACTTGGCAACATGAGAAAAAATCTCACCAAAATCAATTCCCTCAACCTGGGAATAACCCTTTGCTACTAAATGAGCTTTGTATTTCTCCACTTTTCCTTCTACATTCAGCTTCTTTTTAAATACCCATTTGCTTCCAATGGGATTTCTTCCAGTTGGCAACTCCACTAGATCCCAAGCCTCATTCTTATCAAAAGATGTCATTTCTTCATTCATGGCCCTTTTCCAGATATTTGCATCCTCTTAATCCATTGCCTCCCTGACAGTTCTAGGATCATCATCAGTAATAGACAAAGCAAAATTTGAATGGAAATCAAATGGAGTATACCTTTCTAGTAGCCTTCTTTCTTGAACCGATCTCCTCAATACTGGAGTATGAGGATCTTCTTCTTTTGATTCCTATTCTTTTGTAGAGTCCGATTCATCATCCTTTAAATCAAACTCTATTTTCTTTGGTTCTTCCTTACTTGGTAGGACTTCCTGTTTAACAACATCAATCATTTCTCTAAATACCACATCTTGTCTATACACTAATTTCTTAGTTTCTGGGTTCCAAAGCATATAACCTTTGAGACCATCTTTATATCCAATAAAGATACACTTTTCAACCTTCTTATCCAGCTTACTCATGTTTTCCTTTGAAACATGAACATATGCATCGTAGCCAAATACCTTGAGATGTGTGAGAGAAGGTTCCTTACCAGTCCATACCTCTTGTGGAGTCTTGTCATCCAACATTGATGAGGGTGATCAGTTGACTAGGTAACATGCAGTACCCACTGCCTCTGCCCAGAATTCTTGCCCTAACCCGGCACCACTGAGCATGCACCTTGTTTTTTCCATCAGCGTCTTGTTCATCCTTTCTGCAACTCCATTCTACTGAGGTGTATATGGAGTAGTATTCTTCCTTGCTATACCACACTTCTTACAGAATTCTTCAAATTCATTCCCATAGAACTCTCTGCCATTATCTGTCCTTAGCACCTTAATTCTTTTCTTTGTTTGATTCTCAACAAGAGCCTTAAACTCTTTAAACCTGTCAAAAGAATTCAAATTTCTTCCTAAGGGAATATATCCAAGTATTCCTCGAGAATTCATCAATAAATGAGATGTAGTACATATATTTTCCCAATGATGGTACCGACACGGGTCCAAAAACATCACTGTGAACTAGTTGTGAGATTCCTTCTGCCCTCTTTGCACTAGAGGAGAATCTTACCTAATTATGCTTCCCATATATACAATGTTCACAGAAATCAAAATCTAGATAGCAGTTAGACATACCTTAAACCATACCTTTATCATGTAGTAGTCAAAAACCCTTCTCTCTGATATGCCCCAATCTTTGATGCCACAACATAACCTTTTCTCCAAAGATTGTAGGAGTTCTTTCTTCTTCAACTCCAATATCAGGAACAATGGAACTATTACACACATCAATAATAGCACTTCCTTCCATCTTATATATAGTTCCAAACCAAACTCCTTCCAGCAACACCATTGCTCCTCGAACCCCTGCATCGTCCATTTTTCTTACAGAAATCAAATTTTTGGCCAAACCTGGGATGTGCAGAACACCAGGCAGTGTTCTAATCCTTCCATCTATGTGCCTCAAATTGAGTCTTCCTCGTCCTATGATTCTGGTTGTCGAATCATCACCTAAGAAAACATTACCTCCATCATACCTTTCATATTCACAGAACCACTCCCTGTGGGGATTCATATGAAAGGATGCACCAGAGTCAAGCAACCATGCCTTATGACCTACATATGTGCTTGAAGAAGCCAAGTACACATCCCCTCCTTCTTCCTTGGAGGTATTTTCTTCTGTAGAATGAGATTCTTCATATCCCTTCTTTTTCTCAACCTTGGATCTACACTGCTTCTTGTAGTGCCCTTCTTTTGCACATCTCCAACATACCTTTACAAACTTTCCGAGAGATTTAGAACTACCCTTAGACTTATATCTCCCACTTGAAAAATTAGATCTATTCCTTTCATGGGAACATCCTCTTTCAAATAATGTGTTTGTGCTCTATCCTTCCATATTCTTTCGTCTCATATCCTTCGACAACAAGGATGAGACCACTTCTTCAAACATCAAGGCAGTTGTATTACTACCTATGGCCACAACCAGACCATCCCAGGAGTCTGGTAAAGAACACAGTAAACTAATACATTTATCTTCATCTGAAATTTTAATCTCAACAAATACTAACTGACTTACCACAGTATTGAAGGCATTCAAATGCTCTACCACCGAGTATCCATCTCTCATCCTCAAGTTATACAGTTTTTTTCTTAGGAATATTTTATTTACCAGGGACTTAAACTGACACAACTTCTCCAACTTTTCTCATAAATCTGTGGTTGTAGCCTCCTTTGACACATTCAGTAATACTGAATCGGAGAGACACGGATGGATAGTGCTTTTTGCCTTCCGATCCAACTATTTCCAGTCATCTGTTGAAGTTCCTATAGGTGCAGAACCTGGATCTACCGCGATCCACTGATCTTTGTCCACCAACAGATCTTCCATATTGAGCTTCCACGGCTCAAAACTTTTCCCATTAAACTTCTTGATCTCCATCTTCGAATTTCTTGCCATTTATTTTCACCTGAAAAATCAATACCATAGATCTCCCATTGTAACAAGGCTTATCACAGTCCCAAGCCAAACCCTTGACCACAAAGGCATCCCCCTGAAGCCAACAAAGCTCAGATACCAAATGTAGATTTTAACCTTGTACAATATCTACTGCAAACAGATATTCAGTAAAAGAACAGAAAAGATATAATGAAAAATACAAACATTACACAGAGATTTTTCCCATGGAAACCCAAACCAGGAAAACCAACATATTCTATATTCATTCATATGTTACATTGTTTACAATACAATATACATATAGGATCCAGTGGAATCCAAAACCCTAACCCAATAACCTGGATTATTCCACAACCCTAATTCCTTAACCAAAAATAGAAAACCATCGGCAAAAACCATGTGCCGAAAAACCACCTAAATATGTGACACGTTTCCCAAGGCACATGACATGTTTCCTGAGGCAAAAAAAAATTCTCGGGGGTGCTGCCTTCGAACCTACGCGCCCAACGCATACACTCAGACACTACTACTCGTGCAAAGAATATAACACATACCCAACAACCGGGAGCAAGCCTGCCAAAAAAGCAGCATACAAATTGACACCTCAAGAGAATGAGGAGGTAAAGAACCAAGTCCGGGATTTGTTAGACAAGGGTTTGGTTAGAAAAATCTTGAGTCCATGCGCAATACCAATTTTGTTGAGTCCAAAGAAGGATGGAGGATGGAGAATGTGTACAGACTCGAGAGCCATAAACAAGATCACCATCAGGTATAGATTTCCTTTGCCAAGAATGGATGACTTAATGGATTGTTTAAGTGGAGCAAATTTCTTTTCTAAGATAGATCTAAAAAGTGGATATCACCAAATAAGGATGAGAGAAGGTGATGAGTGGAAAACAACCCTTAAGACAAATGAAGAGTTGTATGAGTGGTTTTTTATGCCATTTGTCTTAACAAATGCCCCAAGTACTTTTATGAGGTTGATGAATAAAATACTGAAAGATTTCATTGGAAAGTTTGTGGTTGTATATCTAAATGATATATTGGTCTTTAGAAAAACTAAAGAGGAGCATTTGAGACATATAACATTAGTGTTGAGGAAACTACGGTAGGAGAAGTTGTTGATAAATATGAGGAAGTCCTCTTTTATGAAGACAAAACTCATTTACTTGGGTTTTGTGATCTCTTCAAATGAATTGAAGATGGATCCAGAAAAGGTGAAAGCAATCAAAGAATGGCCATCACCAAGGAGTATGTTTGAATTAAGAAGCTTCCATGGATTAGCGATTTTCTAGAGGAAGTTTATTAGAGATTTCAGTGGAATTTGTGCACCAGTGATGGATACATTAAAGAAGAGGCACAAGTATTTTAAATGGACAAAGGAGGCCGAGAGGAGCTTCAATATATTGAAGGAGAAGATAACAGGATGACAATTCTGGTCTTGCCAAATTTTGGGAAGACATTTCAAGTGAGATGTGATGCAAGTGGAGTTGCAATTGGAGCAGTCTTGAGCCATGATAATATACCAGTTGCATACTTCAGTGAGAAGTTGAATGAGGCTAAGAGAAAGTACTCCACATATGATAAAGAATTTTATACTATAATTCAAGCCTTGAATAAATGGAGGCACTACCTTGTTCCAAAGGAATTTGTCTTGTACAGTGATAACCAAGCTCTACAATTCATAACCAGACAAGAAAAATTGAATCAAAGACATGCAAAGTGGATTGACTTTATGCAAAATTTTACTTTTGTCATAAAACATATTTCTAGTAATGTTAACAAAGTTGTTGATGCATTAAGCAGTAGATGTTTGATTCTACAGGAATTTCAAATCAAGACCTTAGAGTTTGAACACCTTAAGGATATGCGTTGTGATGATCCAGATTTCAAGGAAGCATATGAAGCATGTGCAAATCCTTTGTTGAGAGACATGAGCTAGTGGACAGAGTATATGATTCAATAGGGATTGTTGTTCAAGGGCAATCAGTTGTGCATACCAAAATGCTCAATGAGGGATAAACTTTTGAAGGAAAAGCATAGTAGAGGATTGGATGGACATTTCAGCCATGATAAAACATTTGCAGAGTTGAGCAGTTCATACTATTGGCCAGGTATGAGAACAGAGGTGATAAAGTTTGTGAACATGTGTAGAATCTACCAACATACAAAAGGTAAATGACAGAACATTGGATTGTATCAACCATTGCCAATACCAAAGAGGCCTTGGGATGCAATAAGCATGGATTTTGTGTTGGGACTACCAAGAACACAAAGAGGATGTTATTCCATATTTGTGGTGGTGGATAAATTTTTAAAAATGGCACACTTTATCCCATGCCAAAAGACCAATGATGCAACACATGTTGCAAATTTATTTTTCAAGGAAGTTGTTCGACTTCACGGATTACCCAAAAGTATTGTCTCAGACAGAGATACCAAATTTGTTGGTCATTTCTGGAGAACGTTGTTGAAGAAGTTGGGGACATATTTGTCCTCCATCTCAGCTTATCACCCTAAGACAGATGGACATACTGAGGTGGTGAACATAAGTTTTTGAAACTTGCTAAGGAGTCTAGTCACTGAGCATCATAATCAATGGGATCAGATTTTGCCACAAACAGAATTTACATACAATGACTCACCAAACAGGAGCACTTGAAAGAGCCCATTCCAAATATTGTATGGAATGCATCCAAGAGGAGTAGTTGAGTTGAGAGACTTGAAACAGAGTGAGATCAGAAGCGTTGGAGAAGAATATTTTGTTGCAGAAATGCAAAATCTCCAGAGCCAGATCAGAGAGAAGTTGCAGAACTCTAGCCAAGAGTACAAGTGCAAAGTTGATCAACATCGCAAAGAGCTTCAATTTGAAGTAGGAGATCAGGTCTTGGCACATCTCAGGAAAGAAAGGTTCCCAAGGGGAACATATAACAAGTTGAAAATGAAGAAGATAGCACCATGTAAAATCTTAAGGAAGTTTGATGCAAATGCCTATGAGATTGAGCTTCCAGATGATGTGGTCATATCACCCATATTCAACATATCAGACCTATATCCTTACAGGGAAGATGACACGGAGAGCTCAGAAGATTAGGAGAAAATTCAGTGGGAGAAGCATATGTCTGTAGCATAAAAACCACATGTGGAGAAGATCGTTGATCAAAGGATTGGAAAGAAGACTAGGAGGAAGACCTATTTTGAATATTTGTTCAAGTGGAAGGGACATCCGATAGAAGATGTCAGTTGGGAAAATCAAGTTGATATTAAGAAGCATGGAAAGTTAGTACAGGAGCTCATGGACAGGAGTTCATAAATTTTTTCCCAGGGGAGTATGATGCAGGAGCATCGTCAGCAAGCACATGTGGAGAGACAGCTCAGTGCCATAGCGCACCTTTGAATCATTTCATAATCTTAATCGTTGGCGTTTCCTGCAAACCTTTTTGAAATGATCAAGAACTGAAGAAGATCAAACGCTTGGGAGCCGAGTGATCATCAATGATCTGGGAGTTTCACTCCTAGTCTTGAATGTAACAGAAATTAAGTAGCAGTTAGTTTTTCTTGAGTAGATGAGTAGTCAGAGGGAACCCTAAGAACCCTCTGAAATAAATAGAAGTTTTGTATGCCTGAATGAGGCTGCTACAAGTTATAAGTAGGAGATTGATGTGATTTAGTTGTTGCTGAGTTTTGTTGTTTTTTTATCATAGTTGTAGCCATTTACTTTTGAATGAATATAACAGAGGCAAATTGATCCAATGCATGGTGTTGCTACAATTTAAAATTCCTTGTTATTGTTGTTTTCATGAATGAATGAGTTATGTTGTTGAATACCCAAAATTGCGAAGTTATTAGATAAGTTTCAGTTGTTCTCTTCATTGATTTCATGCAAGGTGTGCATATACTCTGCAAGGAGTGCGTTGATAGAGTCTATTTCGACTCTGAAGCTCATAAGAGATAAACATGAAGCTTCCCTTTGCAAGGAGTGCAAAGAGACTACTGCGAGGTGTGCACAGTCATCACAAGAACTTAAGTCTTGTGTGAGAACCTGTTGCAAGGAGTGCATAGATTCAAAAATCAACTAAGTGTCGAGAACGAGACTGTGAAGTGAAAGGAGTGCGTAAAATGATTTTTTTTGAAGAAATCACTAAGTCCGGATTTAGTTAGAGATTCTGAGTTTGCAAGGAGTGCGTCAGAATCAAGCTCAGGAGAGACAACGATCAAGAATCAACAAAGAGGAGGAAGTCTATTGAAAGTTGTGAAGTGACGACTGAGATCCGTTTAGAGGAAGTGAGATTGTCCCAAGCCGTCGGATCTGGGAAAAGTTACGCGGTCATTAATCACGGGTTCTTTCAGGGCTTCATGGATTAGAGGATTCGAAGTATCGAGGAGACAAAAATCTCGAAACCCGAAACCCGAAGTGAATCTAGACCGTCATATCTAGAGGGACACATGGCGATGGATCGTGAGCTTCGGATAAAAGCTTGTGGATTTCAGTTGAGATTTGAAATTCCCAAAACCCGAAGTCCGAAGTGAATCCGGATCGTTGGATCTGGAGGGATGCGTGGCAGAAATCTGTGCACTTCGAGAGAAAGCGAAAGTTGAGAGTTGACATTTCTGAAGCCGAAGACCCGAAAGAATCACAGTCATCGATCTACAGAAGACATGTGTCAGCGGATCGTGAGCTTTAGCTAAAATCAATTAGGGAAAGGTGAAGTTTGAGATTTGAGATTTCCAAAGTCCAAAATCCCAAAACGGTTAGAGCCATCGATTTGAGGGGGACAAGTGGCAGGAGATGTGTCATTGCCAAGAAAGAGAGGTTTGAGAGTTGAGAACTCTGAAACTTGAATCATGAAGTAAATCACGAGCGTTGATTTAAAAGGAGCATATATGAACCATCGATCGAGAGACCCCACTCAATATTGTGAGATCAACGGTCACGCAGGATTGCGAGGACAGAAAGTGCTCAGACTTCAAAATTTTGAGAGTGGGCCCCAATTGAAACCACGGTATTGAAAAAGAGAGGTGTGGTGATTGGTAGTGAATTGTGGGGAGAAAAGAGGATTTATCCCAAACCACTCTTGGCATCGCCCACAATCGCGTGTTTAGGTGAGGTCACAGCTCGAGGTCACATACGGGAGAGGGCTAAGGAGAGAGGAGCTAGTGCCTGAAACCTCAACAACGTGAAGGAAGAGGTTGCGGGTGCCATAGAACCTACATCAAAAGATGGAAAGGGCATGTGTTTAATTACAAGCAAGACCATTAAGGTCTCAAAGAGCTAATTCGGCTTGGAATTGAAGATCCTTGACCGTCACGCAGCCCCGAGGAGAGAAGGGAGAGTCTACATCAAAGAACCTCACTACTCTGGATGCAATAACTTGATAAATAAAGTACAACCTAAACCATTATCAACTAAATTTTAGTGATGTTTCTTCATTTATGTTTTAACTATGTTTACTAAAAAGTTTCTCAACCCTTGATCCATAATATAATTTTTTTCCACGAAGTTTTAAAAAAATGTATAAACATCGCTCAAATAGTTCGCATTTTAAAAATAAATAAGCTCCAATATTTTTAAAAATAATTATGAGTTGTGATTAACTTGATGGTATGAAGTGTATGAGCTATGGATATATGATTTTTCGACTTAAAAATTAAATAACTTAGCCATGCATTTTCTGATTGAGTTAAAAATGTTAGACACGCAAATTAGGATAAGTGTTTAGAACATGTGTATGAAGGATGATTGTGCTTTCCACAATGCTCACAAGGATGAAGATCAACACTGATTTTTTCCATGTGGCCAACTCACTGACAAGTGATTTTTGAACTAGAGTAGATGAATGTGAACTTTCTTGCAACAATCTCACACTCCGTCTGGTATAATCCAGAATATGAAAAGTCACTTCCTTATGCCTGATTTTTTCCCAAGGTTTGATGATTGGCTTGGAAAGTGGAAATTGAATTTCATCTGCGCTTGCACTTTACACTTGAAACTGAAGTTGTCTCACTGGTTTTCTTCTATTTTGGTTGTTGATCTAGATCATCATCATAATCATCTTCGAAAAAATAATTATCTTTGAACAATGACTAGTTCAGAATGATGATTCTTTTGTTGTATTTCTTCTTATTGGAATTGTGAGTCAAGCTAGAGAAACTCAATTTTGTCAAACAACATCGATGAGAATAGCTATCAGTTGTGAATGTATTGTCCATGGAAGAGAGTATTAGAGTGTTCAACAACTCTAATAATTCATCAATTTGAGTTCTTGATTACGAAGTTGAAGTCTATTTGACTTCCACGCCTTTGTCAAGGAGCTTGGGCTGGGCTTCGAGAGTGAAATTACTAGAACTTGGAACTGTTCAAACTATCTGCATGATGATGGATGGTCTGAAGTTTGAATTCTACAATGCCAAGTTTGGGCTAAGTCCACCAAACAATGGTATCGATTCTTCTTTATGTTCATAAATGGAGGTTCAACAAATTTTCTGACTTACACACCCCTATTCTCACATACATGGAATAAATAATTAGCATAGATTTACACTCTCAACTCAAACAACTAACTAACTGAATAGTAAATGCTCTCCCATGCATACTTCAGCTGAGTTGACACATACACAACCAAATCCTTAACAATAGGAGTTGATGTAGCTTCTCTAAAAGTATTGGTTTTGTGAACATGTCTGCGCAGTTCTCTTTTGTATGAACTTTTTCAAGAGAAACTCCACCTTCATCGATGACCTGTCTTACAAAATGGTACTTAATAGGAATATGTTTTGTTTCACTGTGGTAGGCTGGATTCTTGGCCAAGTGAATAGCACTTTGACTATCACATAGTAGTGCATCCTTCCAAACTCACCAAACAAACCTTTTAACCAAACAGTCTCTTTGCAAGTATGTGAAGCAGCTATGTATTATGCTTCTGTAGTGGATAAAGCAACAATGTTTTATAGCTTTGACATCCAACTAATAGCTCCACCTGCAAGAGTAAAGACATATCCTGAAGTGACCTCCTCTTGTCCAAATCACCTGCAAAATCAGAATCAACATATCCACAGACTAACTCACAACCATTGTTATAGGTGATACAGTAATCACTTGTGCTCCTTAAATACCGAAGCACCCATTTCACTGATGCCCAGTGCTCTTTACCTCGATTTGCCATATATATGCTAACAACCCCAACTGCATGTGAAATGTCTGGGCTTGTACTAACCATCGCATACATTAAACATCCTATTGCATTAGCATACGGTACTCGAGACATATATTCATTTTCTTCTTTTGTACTAAGACATAAACTTGAAGAAAGCTTAAAATGGGAAGCGAAACGGACTAAAACTGGTTTCACACTGTTCATACCAAACCTCAAAAGTATTTTCTCGACATACTTCTACTGTGACAACCAAAGCTTACCATTCCTCCTGTCTTTGAATATGTCCATGCCCAAAATCTGCTTTGTTTCTCCTAGATCTTTCATATCAAATGTCCTATCCATTTGAGCCTTTAACATGTTGATCTCAGTTATGCTTTTTCTTGCTAAAAGCATATTGTCAACATATAACACTAAGATAATGAATATGTCATTATTGAATTTTTTAAAGTAAACACAATTATCATACTCACTCCTTGTATAATTCTGGCTCACCATGAAAGAGTCAAATTTCTTATACCATTGTCTGGGAGACTGCCTCAGACCATACAATTATTTGTTAAGCCTACAAACAAATTTCTTGTTGTGATTCTGAACGAACCTTTCAGGTTGTTCCATGTAAATCTCCTCATCCAAATATCCATGTAAGAAAGCAGTTTTAACATGTAGTTGCTCCAAATCCAAATCAAGCAATGCAACTAATGCTAACACAACTCGAATTGAAACAATCTTAACAACTGGTGAAAAAATCTCATGAAAGTTAATACCTTCTTTCTGAGAATATCCTTTCACAACCAGCCTTGCTTTGTACCTCTCTACCTTATCAGCAATACCCTTCTTCAGCTTATAGACCCACTTGCAACCTATAGTTTTCCTATCTCTTGGAAGTTCTACCATGTCCCATGTAGCATTCCTCTCTAATGCATTCATTTCATCCTTCATTTCTTATTTCAATTTTTCACTGTTAGAACCCTCCACAGCTTCCAAATAGAACGAAGTTTCATCATCATTAGTACTTAAAGAAATTGATGAAACAAAATCATCATACCTTCTTGGAGGAATTCTGACCCATGTAGACCTCCTTAGGGAAGTTTGTGTCTCATCCACAATCTGTTGATTGCCATCATCATCCATGTTTTCCTTTGCAGGAACCTCTTCATGAACATCTTAAGAAACTTGTTCATGTTCACTTTCATCTGTGGTTGAACGAGTTTCAAACCGAATCTGTTGATATTTCGGTACTTCTACATGTTTCATTTGAGCATCTTCATCTGATTTGATGAGAAATGATTCATCAAATATTACATCTTTGTTAATGGTGATCTTGTGGGCAGTAGGATCCCACAAACTGTACCCCTTAATACCATTGCCATATCCAAAAAAGATAATCCTTTTTTTATTTTGGATCTAATTTAGAACGTTGATGTTTCGGAATTAGAGCATAGGCTTCACAACCAAAAACTTTAAGAATAGAATAATTACAAGGGTAACATGTTCATACCTCTTTTGGAATCTTGCACTCTATTGATGGTGATGGTGATCGATTCACCAAATAACAAGCTGTAGATACTGCTTATGCCCATAGTTCCTTTTGCAAGATGGTGTTACTCAGCATACTCCTTGCTATCTCTAGAAGAGTCATGTTCATGCATTCAACAACTCCGTTTTGTTGAGGATTATAGGCAGTGGTTGTATTCCTATCAATCCCAAACTCCTTGCAATAGTTCTCAAATTCCATTGACGTAAATTCACCACCATTATCAGTTCTTAAACATTTAATTGACCTACCAGTGCTCTTTTCCACTAAAGCTCTAAACTGTTTAAAAACAGTAAATACATCAACGTTTCTTTTCAACATATAGATCCAAACCTTCCTAGAGAAATCATCTATAAAAGTAACAAAATATGATGATCCTCCATACGGAATAGTAGGGGATGGTCCCCAAACATCATAATGGATATAGTCAAGGATTCCTTCACTGGTGTGTGTTCCGGTTTTAAATTTTTGCCTATTCTGTTTTCCATAAATGCAATGTTTGCAAAAATCTAACTTTAAAGAATTTAGATTAGGAAGTAACTTACGATCATTTAATACCTTTAATCATTTTTCACTCATATGGCCCAACCTTTGATGCCATAGTCGAACAGAATCACTGTCATTCTTAGATACAGCTGTCACATGATATAGTTTTCATTCTCAGTTCTTCCTTCTAACAGAAACAGGTTTCCAACCTTCTTCGCTTTCATGACTAGTAGGATTCCTTTGTAGACCTTCATAACTCCACCTTGAACGATACTCTTATATCCTCCAGTATCTAAGACTCCCAAAGAGATTAGGTTCTTCCTAAGCTCAGGTACATGTCTCACATTAGTTAGTATCTTAACAGATCCATCAAACATCTTAATTTGAATGCTATCGATTCCCAACACTTTACATGAGATATCATTTCCCATATAAACAATTCCATCATCTATAGACTAGTAAGTAATAAACCAGTGTCTATGAAGACACATGTGATTTGATGCACCGGAATCTAATAATCATTTTTTATCATGACGTGAAACAGTACTAATTGTTAAAACTTCATCAACCATACCTGAATCTGTTGTTGAACCTATTTCAATTGTGTTTGCTTCCTTCGTCTCTTTTGAAGAGTCTTCTTTGGAGGCTTGTTGTCGCTTCCAACAGTCCTTCTTTAGGTGTCCATATTTTCCACAATACTAGCACTTAAGCTTGTTCTTCTTGCCCTTCGAATTTGACTGAGAGAAATCCCTCTGAACCTGTCCTCTTTATTTAAGTCTTCCTTTGACCACCATCGCCTTAGATGTAGAGTTTTCTAAATTGGATTTCTTCCTTGTTTCCTTAGACATTAGTGCTCCAACAATAACATCAAGCTCAATACTTTTTTTTGAACTGAAACTAATAGAGGTAACAAAGTGATCCCATGACTCGGGCAAAGAACACAACAATGTAATTGCCTTGCCTTCAGATTCGAATTTCACTCCCATGCTAGTCGAGTAAACTAAAAGAGTATTAAAAGTATTTAAATGATCAACTATTTCCGTACCTTATTTCATGCGCAAATTGTACAATTTTATTTTCAGGAAGATCTTATTCGTCAAGGATTTTTCCATACACAAGCTTTCCATCTTCATCCACAAAGTGGTTGTTGTCTTCTCTGTAACAATGTTGAACAGAACATCATCGGCCAAACACAGACGTATGGAACTTAGTTCTCTCGCATTTATCTCCTCCCACTCTTCATCTGTAATGGATGCGGGTTTCTTCAATTTTCCTACGATCACCTTCACCACACCTTGTTGAACGAGCAGATCGTGCATCTTGACCTTCCATATCTCAAAACTTTTTTTGCCATTGAATTTCTAGATTTCAAATTTCACACTCTGAGTTTTCTCCATTTTAGTCGTTCTCATACTTCTTGGCCTTCGTCGTTTCAAGTATCGCCTCCACTCTTGTTGATTCGCATGACCTCTTGTTGATACGCCCCTTCACGTCCTTGGGAAGTGGGCACCCAATGCTCGGTGCGGAAGGTTGAGATGGTGGCCACCCACGTGCACCTCTCAAGCCAAAAAACTCATGCAGAGTCTGCTCTAACTTGAGTCCACCAGACAACAGTGGTGCATGTCAAAGGATGTGCATCTATTTCTCATGTGCATCTCGTTCATAAAAAATCTCATGCTCAGTGGTCATTGCACCTATCAATAGGAGTGGACTGTGACAATTTCAAAATTTCTGAAGTTTACAAGTGCAGTGTAACAATCGTCGCACCCTTCAAGAGGAGAGACCTGCAACGAGTAGAGATCGACGCACCTCATGCACAAAACCACGGGAAAATGGAACTGTTGTTGCTCCTCCGAAAAAATTGATGTCCACGACACAAATGGAATTGTTGCTGCTCCTCCGAAAAATTTGATGCCCGCGACATAGATGGCATTGTTGTTGCTCCTCCAAAAAATTTGATGCCCGCGACACAGATGGCACTACTGCTGCTCCTCTGGAAAAAAATTGATGCTCGCGACACAGATGGCACTGCTGCTTCATTTTCAGCGGCCTCCAACCTGCTCTGATACCACTTGTTTCCCCTGTCAACCACAAAACTAACTAATATGCAAAAAAATACAACAAGAAAATATCATATGGAAAATCTATAAAAGAAACTCAGAGATTTTACATGGTTCACCCAAATTTGGGCTACATCCACCAAGAAATGGTATCGATTCTTCTTTATGTTCATAAATGGAGGTTCAACAGATTTTCTGACTCACACACCCCTATTCTCACATACATAGAATAAATAATTTGCCTAGGTTTACAGTCTCAGCTCAAACAGCTAACTAACTTAATAGTAAATGCTCTCCTTTGCATACTCCAGCTGAGTTGACACATACACAACCGAATCCTTAACAATAGGAGTTCATGTAGATGATTGTTCCTCAAATTCAGGGGTTCTTTTGTCACACATTTCAACATGTAGATACATGTTTCATCTCATATGCAAGCAGCAACAACCAAGAAGAAAATTTCCAATCACAATACAGACCAAAAATGCCATCTTCTCCTCTTCAAGTTTGTGCCCCATAGCGGCCACCATTTTGGATTCACAGTCATCCAAGAGGTGTTGCAAACAGACAAAGAAATCGACCAGGTCAGAATTTCACCTGCATTCCAAATTCCAGCAAAGGCCCATAAGTCTCGATATCTTTGGTGAGTTTTCACAAAGCAAACCACTATTGTGAATCCACAAAATGTTCGCAAGGAGCACATAATGGGTAGATTCCTTCGCCACGGTGTTCGATTGGTTATCTTGACACGTTAAAAATCATCTGCTAGGGTTTCCTAGAAATGACAAATTATAAGCTTCTTCTTCAAGGCGTTTAACTTTACCGTAAACAGAGATACACAGACACATGTGCCTGAGGCAAGATTAGGAGTTTTTTAGCATTTCTAATGGAAAAATGAATCTCAACACATAAAGGCACATATCAATGCACAAGGAATTGACTAGATTGCCTCAGAGGTCAAATAATTGCAAAGGGACAGACATAGGTCAGAGAATGTGCATTGGGGACAGATTGGCATGCAAAGGATGGCAGAGAGACATTTGTGTAGGTGAAACGCTCAAAATTTTCCTGCTATGGTGTAACACACCCGACCCCCTATGTGTCATTTTAAGGGATGGGGTATTGTAATTATTGCTTTTCTTAGTCATCTCAATCCCCTGTTTTAGAGATTCGTCGTCTTCTACTCATCAAGAGCTTTCCAACGATGGTTATTTAGCTCGAAACTCAATCCTAGAATGAAATTTGTGGCCTTTATAAAGTTCCTTGGTCTTCGACTTATATATAGTTGACACGTGGCATCAACGTGACACCTCGGCACATTCACCATCCTTCATGACAACCACGTTGCACCTACGTGGTGCCTATGAAATTCTACCATCAATTGATTCTGCTCCATGCAGAACCATTGGAGTTATCGCTCAGACTCTTTACTAGTGCTCTTATGACTTGCCTCTGATGGATATGGTATCGAAGAATATTCCCCTTCGATGCCATCTTTTCTAGAACGAATCGAGCAGTTTTCTTACTCTGGTGGGTATAGAGGAATATACCTTCTCTGTAATGGATGGTTGTGAGCATAAGTTGTGAACTCCCGATAGACGGTTGAGATTGATTCGGTGCCTAAGGTTCTCCCACCATGTAGACCCCACTTGACTCATCCACTTATGGGTAAGTGACACCTATCACTCTAAACTCACAATAACTACCTTGCTGGAAAGCCATGTTAGCCATGAATTTAAACCTTCATTCTGATAACTTAGATAGGGTTTACGAAAAATCAAGGACTGTCGTTCCCTCTCTCTATTTTTCGATCTATGTTCAAGATCTCTCCTCCATCGGACTCGTACTTCTAGTCCATCGGGGTTTTCTCTGAATCCATCAAAGTCATACTTCGAGAGCAGTCAATGTTGGGCCAACTAGGCTCATGCTTAACCTCTCCACCTAATCAACCACTAACGTCCATTTTTTCCTGACGTTCCCCATCAGCTCTCACCCTTCTGACTCACTTATGGGAACCGCAATGATCAATGACATAGAATTCATCCCCTCCACTTTCAGATCTACGGTCCATACTGGTTGGACTTCGGGACCCTTTTCTTTGGAGTTATTCTCATGGTACATGAGATTTTCTTCCGAAGGTCTCACTCCAACAGGTTTTTTTTCGGAGTCCTTTTTCCACAACGTTCAAGGCATCTCTCCGATGTGATGACAATGAATTCCCATCGATCAATAGTCACGATCTCTTTGTATCAATGGTTGAGGACCTTTACTGACCAACACCAGTTTTATGGAGCCATAATGTCCACTATGTGGACTTAGCCAATTTTTGAGTCATGCTAGACTTCGGTTCCTGATTCTCAAGGACTCTATATGGTTTTGGGATTCTACTAACTGTCGAACTTAAGGCTAAGGCCTTGCATTTGTCACAAACTCTCTATACATGGAATATATAGGGTATTTGATATGGTATCAGTTTACACTCATTCATTTTTATGATTTAACCAAACGTTAACATGCATCACAACATGGTTCATCTTACTGCATTCAAGACATAGGATAAGTATACAAACAATCTCTTGGATCCAAACATTTACATTATCTAACACACAAATATTCTATTCTTAAGAATTCACATAAGTCATTCACAGTCAGTTCAATAGAGCTGAACACTTATCTGATAAAGGAATGATCCAATCTAACTGACTGAGAGAGGACGTCTTTCCTCCCAACCTTAGGCCTTGTTGTAGATTCACTTCCTACAACACACCACCCCCGTGCAAGGCCATGATATCACCAAGGAAATTGACTTAGAAGGGATCCAAGTCTGCGATGATCTGAGAAGGTTACTCTCCTTCTCCCTCTGACATAGCAGATGTTGCCACTTCCCACTGAGCTTTGGGTCTCTACAGGTTTATTAGGTGGTTTCTCAACTATATTTCCTTTGCACAAGGGATTCCCTTCTCTGCTTAACAATCCCTCAATGACCTTCTCTTACCAGTGTTGGTTTATGTCCAGTAAGCACTAAGTTGCAACCCATTATTTCTCTAGTTCAGAATCCAGGTCATCTATGTTCAGCATGATCATCATCAACTTGGACAAGCTTCCTATATTCTTCCAAAAAGATATCATTTCCTTTCTTAATCAACGCATTTTTCTTATGCACCATGTTCCTCATCTCTCTTCCCTTTTCTTCTATCTTAATCTATGTTTCTCCATCTGCTCTCTCATGTTGCTCACACTTCCTTCTTTTTCTTCTTTGTTCATCTATGTTTCTCCATCTTCTCTCTCATGTTGTTCGCACTTCCTTCTTTTTATTCTGTCTCCATTCCATCGGGCTCTCTGTTGAATCCTTGCATACATAACCTGCAATCCACCCTTTTTCAATCTGAAGGGGAAGTTTGTGGTATGTTCCCATCAGTCATTCAGTTGGCCATTCTTTCTACCCATGGGCCAATTGTGGTAGTCATTACTACCCAACCACCTTTATAACCTTCTCTTTAATGTTCACGTGGTCTCTTTCATCAATCTGGTGTGTTGATGGTGAAATCATCATGTTTGTAACCATAGATAAGATTGTTGTGCAAGCTTCCTATTTTCTTCATTGATGCATCTCATCTTCATTTCACTCAACCATCCCATCAGTCCTCTAGTTCATCAATTTCCTCTAGTGTATCATGGCCAGTATTTTTCAAGGTTGTTCCCTCTTAGTCAGCAATTTGGTGTTTATATTAAATCAAAATACAATTACATGCCTCATATTATTAACATATGAAGTTTGTGCATAATTACAGTCTTGGGAGAAAACAGGGCGTTACATTCCCCTCCCCCTTAATAAAACATCGTCCTCGGTGTTTAAAAAACCATGATTTTTATAATTATGCAGTAAACAAAAATGGGTATGTCGATCTCATGGCATCTTCCAACTCCCATGTAGCTTCTTTAGCTCCAAAATGACTCCATTGCACCTTGACCTGCATGATGGCTTTGTTCCGAAGCATCATTTATTTCTTGTCTACGATGCATTTGGGATCTAGATGGAATTCTCCTTCTGGTTCCACCTGTACTATTGTCCAATCAATAATGTGATTATAATCATGCACATATTTCCTTAACAAAGACACATGGAATACATTGTGCACTCTAATAGAAGGTGGTAAAGAAAGTATGTATGCTACTGGTCCTATTATTTCTAGGATTTCAAATGGTCCACAGTATCGGGGGCCAACTTAGCACACATTCCCATTTTCAGGGAACTTCTCTTGGGTTTCACCCAGAGATACACATGGTCTCCCATTTTGAACTCGCTGGGGGTTCTCTTGCTATCAGCATAGCTCTTCTATCTATCTTGTGCAATTTTCAAATTCTTCCTTATCTGAACCATGGCTTGCTCCATTTCCTTCAGTAATTCAGGTCCTAGTGTAACTTTTTCCACTGGATTGTCCCAACTAATTGTAACTTTGCACTTCCTGCCATATAGAGCTTCAAACAAGCTCATCTTCAATGATTCTTGATAACCATTATTGTACACAAATTATACCAAAGGTAGATATTCTTCCCACTGCTCGGGTTTATGCATAACATGAATTCGTAACATATCCTCTAGCACTTTGTTCACCCTTTTGGTCTGACCATCGATTTGAGGATGGTAGGCCTTACTAAATTCCAACTGTGTATCTAAACCTGCAAACAAGATTCACCAAAAAATTGAGGTGAACTTGGTATCTTTGTATGAAATTATGGTTTTGGGAAAACCATGCAACTTGAATATCTCTTTCACGGAAACATTAGCAATGACTATGGCTTTAAAACTAGACTTAATGGGAATAAAATGAGTTTCCTTGATCAACTTATCCACCACCACCATGATTGCATCATGTTGTTTGACTATCTTTGGAAAACCAATGATGAAATCCATGGAAATCACTTCCCATTTCCACTTAGGTATATGTGTGGGTTGCAATAATCTCATAGGGTGTTGATGCTTGACCTTCACCTATTGGCACTCTAGACACTTCAAGATATATCGAGCAATGTCTTGCTTCATCTTAGGCCAATAATATTATTTCCTAACTGTTGTCACCATTTTTTGATAACCAGGATGACCGACATATGGCCTCCTATGGAACTCATCCAGAATCAATTGCCTTAAGTATGTTGAATCAGACACATATAGCCTCTTGTTGTACACCAAAAGGTTATCATCCCTCAGTTGATATCCTTCGTACCTCTTTTCCTTAGGTTCTTGCTGCAACTTTTCCCTCACTAGGTTGAAGAACTCGTCTTCCGACAAGAGGGTCTTAATTATCTGTCGAATGTTGGACTCACCTCCACTTGTTGTTGCTAAGTGTATTGTTTGAATGATTTGGATGAGCATGTCAACTACTTTGTTCTCTTTTCCGTTTATGTGCTTGATTTCAAAGTCAAACACATTGATCAATGCCATCCACCTGGATTGTCTAGCATTCAACCTTGGTTGTTCGAACAAATACTTTAGACCACAATGGTCATTCATCAGGATAAATCTCCTCCAGAGCAGGTAATGGCTCTGCATCTTCAACGCATGTACAATTGCGACAAGTTCTAGGTCATGGGTAGCATACCTCTGCTCATGTTCGTTCAACTTTCATCATTCATAACAAACCACTTGTCCTTCTTGGATGGGGATTCCATTGAGTCCCTCCTTGCAAGCATCTGTGCAAACCAAGAAGTATTTCTCTGGGTCAACGATCCTTAAAACAGGGGCATTGGTCAACTGTTGTTTTAATTGTCGGAAACTATCTTCGCATTATGGTGACCACATGAATCTCCTTCCCTTCATTTGTAGTGACGTAATAGGATTTTCGATCTAGGAGAATCCCTTGATAAATCTTTTGTAATATCCAGCCAAACCCATGAAGGATCTCACTTCCATCACATTTCTAGGAGTTGGCCAATCCCATAAAGGATATCACTTCTGTCAAATTTCTAGGAGTTGTCCAATCCATGATTTCTTTGATCTTCGTAGGGTCTACTATGACTCCTTTGGTTGAGATTACGTGGTCTAGATATTGGATTTCCTTCTTAAAGAAATCGCACTTGTTGAATTTGGCATAGAGTTGATGCTCTCTCAACACATATAACACCATCCTGAGATGTTCTCCCTTCTCCTCTCGGTTCTTGGAATACACCAAAATATCGTCCACACACATTAATATGAACTTGTCTAAGTACTTGTTGAGCACACTATTCATCAAACACATTAACATAGATGGTGCATTTGTAAGTCCAAATGGCACCACAACAAACTCGTAGTGTCCATACCTTGTCCTAAAGGTTGTCTTGTGGATGTCTTCATCCTTAATCCTAAATTGATGATATCCCAATCTCAAATCTATTTTTGAGAAAATTATAGCCCCTCTAAGTTGATCTAATAGATCATCTATTCTAGGAAAATCATACTTGTTCTTGATGGTCATCTTGTTCAACTGTCGATAATCAATGCATAACCTTAAGGTGTCATCCTTCTTCTTTACGAACAGGGCTAGTGCTCCCCACGGGGACACACTCGGTCTTATGTAACCTTTGTCCATCATTTCTTTCAACTGCATCTTCAGTTCCACCAACTCTAGTGCACTCATCCTATAAGGCACTCTTGATGTTGGCACTCCTCCTGGCACGAGATCGATTGAAAAGTCAAGGTCCATTTTCGGAGGTAATCCAGGCACCTCCTCTGGAAGCACATCCTTGAATTCCCATAAAACTGGATGGTCTTCGATCTTTAGCTCACAACTTTCTGTTGAATTTAGCACTTGTATAGCATAAAAAGGACACCCTCTTCTACTATACTTCTTGATTTGTAATGCTGATATTTGTCTCACAAAGACTGGCTTTCAAATGCCTTGCAAAATTCTCGTACTGTCTTCCTCATCTTCGCATTCTATATTTTTCTCGTAGTAGTTCAATTTTTCCTTATGGGCGGCTAACCAATCCATTCCCAATAATACGTCATAGGAGCCAAGGGGTAGAACATTTAGATCCACTTGGATCTGAAATCCCTAATTTGAATTGGACAAGCTTCAACAACCTCTGCCACTTTCCTCTTTGTTCTAGTGACTAACTAGAATAACCACGCTTTAATGTGTTTCTTTCTCTATAATGAACATGCCTCAACCACTTGAAGTGAAACATAACTAATATTAGATCATAGGTCAATTAAAATAGATATTGGTTGTCCATTTTTTCAAACTCAATTCGTTCTTGGTATGACTGTGTCAACCCACTGCGAAAAGATCCTTTCCTTCTCGTCCTTAAGGTAGGGAACATACCTCAACAGTTCCATAAATCATTTTGCATATGCCTCCAAGGTAAGCATCCCCATTTTAAGCTCATATAATTTCTTTATCTTGTCATCGTAATACTTTTCAGATAGGTAAGCCTTGCAAAAGTATTTCTCAAACTGTTTCCAGGCTAACTGTCTTTCCTTTATCCTTTTGATTTCTTTGAGGTCTTCCCACTAAATGGAAGCCTCGCTATTCAGGTTAAACATGGAAATCCTTTCCTTGGTATTATCTAAGTAGTTATGTACTCGGAATTACTTTTTCAAGTTGAATAGCCATGCTTCAGCTTCCTCTCCTTTCTTTTTCTCACCATCAAAGGTAGGTGGCCTAGCCTTCTTGAATTATTCAGTCAAAAAGCTCTGATATTTCTTACTCTTTCTCTTCTTAGAAATACTGGATTTTGTGACACTACTGGATTATCTTGCTAGATTAGTCTTCTGACCATAGGAATCTATGGAATTGCCTCCACTCGATCCACCTTTCTTAGCTCCTTGACACTTTCTTTTGGAAGAAATCCTTCATGCATCATTGTGATCCATTCCATGTTTTTGGGCATCCGAAGGAGTTTTCAACCTCTCTGACCGTTGTATCTCGACATTGTTAGGACCTTGCTATAGATGTTTTTTAATTTCGGATAGACTCTACAGTAGAACTACGTTCAACTCTGCATGTTTGGCATGGGATCTCATAAGCCTCTCATTATCCACCTTTAGAATCCTCACTGTGGCCATCAAATCTATAGGGGTTTCCATATCCCTTTGGCCATCAAATTCTTCATCTCTGAGGTGCAAGAGGTCATCCATACTATGTTGTAGCATTAACTTCCATGAGCCTTTTCAATTCGTCCTACGTATTGAAACAACAATCATATTTAGCATTTCATGTCAATATTTTGACTCAGGCATTTCAAACAACATAAATCCCTTTTTGAGTGACCTTACATGGTCTTAGTGACCCATTCAATCCTAGGGTTTGAAATTTTCTCTTATGCCACTATGTAACACACCCTACCCCCTATGTGTCCTTTTAAGGGATGGGGTATAGTAATTACCACTTTTCTTAGTCATCTCAATCCCCTCTCTTAAAGATTCATCATCTTCTGCTCATCAACAGCTTTCCAATGATGGTTATTTAGCTCGAAATTGATTCCCATATTGAAAGTTATGGCCTTTATAAATTTCCTTGGTCTTCGAGCTATATACCATCGACACGTGGTGTCCACGTGACACCTCTATACATTCACCATCCTTCATGACGACCACATTGCACCTAGGTTGTGCCTGTGAAATTATGCCATCAAGTGAGTCTGCTCCACACAGAACTATCGAGATTATCACTCAGACTCTTTACTAGTTCTCTTATGATTTGCCTCCAACAGATATGGTATCGAATAATATTCCCCTTCGATTCCATCCGTTCGGAGCTAGAACAACTCGAGTATTTTCCTTACTTCGAGACCAGGGTATCAAGGAATATACCTTCTCCTTAATGGACGGTCATGAGCGTAAGTTGAAATCTCCTAATAGACTATTGATATTGATTCAAAGCCTAAGGTTCTCCCACCAGGTAGACCCAACTCGACTCATCCACTTATGGGTAAGTGACACCTGTCACTCTAAACTAACACCAGCTACTATGTTGGAAATCCATGTCAGTCATGAAGTTAAACCTTCATTATGATAACTTATACATGGCTCACAACAAATCAACGACTATCGTGCCCTCTCTCCATTTTCTTATCTATGGTCAAGATCTTTCCTCCATCGGACTTGCACTTCTAGCCCATCAGAGGATTTATCGGAATCCATCAAAGTCATACTCCGAGAGTAGTCAACACTGGGCCAGCTAGGCTCGCGCTTAACCTCACCACCTAATCAACTATTGACTTGCATCTTTTCCCTAACGTTCCCCGTCATCTCTCACCCTTCTAACTCACTTATGGGAACCACAATTATCAATGGAATAGAATTCATCACCTCCACTTTCCGATCTATGATCCATACTCGCTAGACTTTCAAACCATTTTCTTCAGAGTTATTCTCACGGTACATGAGATTTTCTTCTCAATATCTCACTCCCAAAGGTTTGTTTTCAGAGTCCTTTTTCCACAGCGTCTGAGGGATCTCTCCAATGTGGTGACTCTAACTACCCACCAATCAATGGTTGCAATCTCTTCAGATCAATGATTGAGGACCTTCATTAACCAACACCGATTTTATGGAGCCATACTTTCCACTCTATGGACTTAGCCAATTTCATAGTCCTTCTAGACCTCGGTTCCCAATTCTCTAGGACTCTATATGGTTATGGGCTTCTACAAATTGTCGAACTTAAGGCTAAGGCCTCACTTTTGTCGCAAACTCTCTATACAGGGAATGTATAGGTTATTTGAACCGGTATCAGTTTACACTCATTCATTTTTTGATTTAACTAAACGTTAGTACACATCACAACATGGTTCATCTTACTGCATTCAAGAAATAGGATAAGTATACAAACAGTGTCTTGGATCCAAACATTTATATGCACTAACACACAACTATTATATTCTTAAGAAATCACATAAGTCATTCTCAGTCAGTTCAATACATATGAACACTTATCTGATAAAGGAATGATCCAATCCAACCGACTTAGAGAGGACGCCTTTCCTCCAAACCTTAGGCATTTTTGTAGTCACTTCCTATAACACGCCACCCTCGTGCCAAGCCATGATACCACCAAGGAAACTGACTCATAAGGGATCCAAGTCTGTGATGATCTGAGAAGGTTACTCTCCTTCTCCCTCTGACACAATACAAGTTTCCACCTCTCGCCGATCTCTGGGTCTTTATAGGTTTATCAGGGGGTTTCTCAACTAGATTTCCTCTCCACAAGGAAGTCCCTTCTCTGCTTAATAGTCCCTCAGCAACCTCCCCTTACCAGTGTCGGTTTATTTCTAGTAAGCACCAAGTTGTAGCCCACTATTGCTTTAGATTGGAATCCAGGTCATCTCTATTCAGGGTGATCATCATCAACTTGGACAAGCTTCCTATTTTCTTTTAGAAAGTTATCATTTTCTTTCATAATCAATGCATTTTCCTTCTGCACCTTGTTGTTCGTCTCTCTGCCATTTTCTTCTTTGTTCATCTATGTTTCTCCATCTACTCTCTCCTATTACCCACACTGCCCTCTTTTTGTTCTATGTTCATCTATGTTTCTCCATATGCTCTCTCTTGTTGCCCACATTGCCTTATTTTTCTTCTTTGTTCATCTATGTTTCTCCATTTTCTCTCTCCTGCTACCCGCATTGCCTTCTTTTTCTTCTCTCTCCATTCCCTCGAGCTCTCTGTTCAATCCCTATAGACATAACTTGTAGTCCACCCTTTTTCAATCTGAAGGGATAGTTTGTGGTACGTTCATGTCAGTCATTCAATTGGCCATTCTTTCTACGCATGTGCCAATTTTGGTAGTCATTACTACCCAACCACATTTATGACCTTCTCTTTAATGTTCACGTGGTCTCTTCCATCAGTCTGGTGTGTTGATGGTGAAATTATCTTGTTTGTAAGCATAGATAAGCTTGATGTGCAAGCTTCCTATTTTCTTCACTGATCCATCTCATCTTCATTTCACTCAGCCATCCCATCAATCCTCTACTTCATCAATTTCCTCTGGTGTATCATGGCCAATACTTATCAAGTTTGTTCCCTCTTAGTCAACAGTTTGGTGTTTACATTAAATCAAAACACAATTACTTGCCTCATATTATTAACGTATGAAGTGTGTGCATAATTAAAGTCTTGGGAGAAAACATGGTGTTATATATGGACAACTACCATAACATGTTTCAAGCCTAAAATCTATGGGCTATGATACCACTCTTAGACACACAAATTAGGATAAGCATGAATGTGCATGTTTTTCATTAATATGATACATGTATAAATACATTGATCTTGACCTTTGGATTCATCTTCCAAGAGGTCGCTTGGACTTCGATGATCGTTACACTCACTTTTCGTTTCATATTCCTTCTCTGCATGGATTAGGTTTCCAACAAAAAAGACAGATGTGTTTTCGGTGTTATACATGATTGAGACCACAAAGTGGAAAACCAACTATTTCTATAATTTCCGACATTGTAAGCCTGAATAACTGTGATAATTTTGAGAAAAATATCGATTGAATGTATGTTGTCTCTTGAAAATTTGAATTTGAATGTCATTGTTCTACTTATTGCACTAAATTATACAACAATAGTGAAGGTATGACAGGCGTATTAAAGTGCTTATATCGAACATGCATCAACAATGGAGTCCATTGTCCATCCCTACTTTATATCATCAAAAGTCTCCCATTACCGTCTATCATAAGTTGCATTAGAAATTTTTGACTAGCTTGGCGTTGAGAGAAGACTTTAGGACCCATACATGAATTCCATGGTGAGTTCAAAAAATCCCATGGATTTTTGTGAGTGGTTATTGAGTGTTCTAGCTGGAAAAATTTAAGGCAAAGAAAATAGTCATGGACTTTTCTTTGGGACAGTGAGGTTAGAAAAAGGTAAAGGTAGGAGTGGAGCTCATGTTGAATCCTATATAAACATCACAATTCATACAATTTCTTTGGGAATGCACACATATCATATTTATCACCTTCCTTTCATGTCTTTAAAAGGGTGTAGCGTCCAGAGGGGATTGGAGTTAAGGAATCTTCAAAGTTAATTATACAATTTATGTTCTCTCTATTCTATGCTCTGGTGTTGGAGTTAGTAGATATGGAGCTCAAAGTTGTGTTTTTTGTAGTGGGTTTAAGTGTCATATTTGTAATTGTGGGTGAAGTGGAAAGTCGAACAAGAAATATTGTTAATGTTGAACAACAACATATTACCAAACCTGAATTATACAACGACGAAGGAATTGGAGGTGGTGAATGATACAGGTGGATATCGATGGACACCCACCTATTCCAACTGGCCCAAAACAATTTGTTGGCAATTTACTATTTTTAGCAGTTTTTCGAGTCCCAAACTTTTGAGGCCATTTTGAGGGCCTAAACGACATTTTTTCGAGCACCAAAAAGATAAACAAAGGATCTGATTGAGCCTGTGAAATGAATCTCCTCGTGAATACCTTTAAAACGAGCTATCATGTTCCCCAAACGAATATCGTATGCCAAATTTATGCCCCCAGGAAGTTGATACACCAAACTACCCAAAACGGTGTCCACAAAAATGTTGGCTTTTCATATTCTGCGGTTAGGGTTTTGAATTTTATTTATGTTAAAAATGCCTTCAAAGCTTCATTCTAATATCCATCTTCTTGTGAATGAGCGTAGCCATCACATCTTTTCTCAGAGATAAGTTGCCACCATTCTAACGAGTCTTTCACTCTGTATTTCTACAGTTTTGTACATTTCGCTCATTAATATAAACTGTGTATTATTGTATCTTTGTCTTTATTGTTATATCTCTGATATATCTCTGTTATATTATTGGATATTTGATATATCTCTATACATTTCTTTATTATATCTCTGCTCTCATTTCGTTCCGGAAATAATTCAGATCAGTGGTATCAATGTTGATTTTTCAATCGCCAAGGCTTAAGCATGAAGTTCATTCCATTTTAGCATTTTACTTAAACCATAAAAAATTTGTTGTAGAAACCAAGATCACAAGAAGAAACACCATGCACAAGTACACAAGAAGTATCCTGGGAAACCCTTCTCAACAAGGGAAGAAAAC
>WSFP011397500.1:0-27057 GCA_009831015.1 Picea engelmannii
CTCAATAGATTATAAGATACATAAAAGTGATTAATAAATTTAAAAAGGGCCTAATGGTTACTTGGGAACCAAACAAAGGTTTCATCCGTCTCTCATGTATAAATAGGGAATGTTCCCTACTTTTGCATGACCGAGAATAATTTATGAAAACAATTGAAATATCATATCAAAGCTTCTTGTAGAGTTTCCCCTCCAACTTTGAATTGTAATGCATTCCAACCCTAGGCATGTAGGGGGCCTCGTTTGTTTGTGTGCATATTTGTAACTTGTCCTATAGTAGAAGTCTACATTGATGACTTGTTATATAATTACATTATAATTCAAGTATTTCTAACAACAAAGTTTTTGTGAATTTGTGTCCTAAGGAGGAAAATGGGAATTTCACTAATACTATTTGAAGTGGAACATAGTTTAATCTAAAAATACTTTTACAATTATGATGAATTGGGAAAATCTACATAATCAAATATAATTGATGACAAGCCTTTGGAAGTGTTACCCCCCTCTCACCTAGGGATAACTAGAGGAGATCATGTCTCATGGCCCACAATGAAGACAATGATCTCAATGATGATGATGATCAGTGTTCTCCACAAACAATAGCCCCTCAGATGCATCACTCCCCATCCAATTCAACTCATTGCACTTGATCAACATGGTTCATCTAATGATGGTGGTTCAACACACATGAGGTACACTAGTCATTGTTTCATATAAAGTGTTACATTTAATGCATTCGTCATTGTTTCATATAAAGTGTTACATTTAATGCATTAGGCATTTAGGTGAGGATCATGGATTGAAGTCAGATAATGGATCATGAGGTTGGAAGTTATACTTTTTGCCTTGTTTCACCTTGGTGGCCATCATTTGTGTCCTAGTCCAGTGTTGTCACTCTTGGGGAATAGGGTTACTACTGGGAGGCCTTGATAGGGGTAACACATCGCTCCCTTTCATACTTAACACTTTTGGTAATGGTTGTTACATGTACACCAAAAAGGCCTGTGGTTTATTCTCCTACGAGAAGAATGGATAGAATGTCGAGGTTGATGCAACTGCTAGAAAAAATAAATAAAAAAGAAAGCATAATATAAAAGAAAGAAGAAGTAATGGAATAATAAATGACCAATTCAAAAGCCAAAGGTTAGCTTGAGCTCTGCCTCCTCACTATGAGGAAATCACCCCTAGTCCTAATGCACTAAATGCATATCAATCAAAAGGACTTAATCCCAGTAAGAAAAATAATGAATGCTTGAAACCTGAAAAGGGAACTTGCAAAAGCAATAAAAGAATATCAAAAGGCAAGAAAGGGGTTTGGAATACACACATTGTCGAGGAAAGGATATCTCGAGCAGCAAGCACTCCCTCTACAAAGGCGCTCATGGAGATGGACGGAGCATGGTACCTTGCATGTCAATGACTCCATGACCATGAAGGAGACCCCATGCCACTTCATTCACTATACTTACACTTTGATGGGTTTTCTAGGAACTATCTCTCTACCTGGGTATTGTCACACCTAATAGGGTCTTTTGATGGTCCTCCCATACCTAAACTTGTTAAATTGCATAAAGTTTTGAGCTAATGTGAAGTTTGAAGAAGATACCTAATGTGAATTACTTAAATGGCTCTTGTATTAAGTGGTGACTTACTTTGTATGATTATAATTACTCTTGTATCGTGTAGTTGTTGGTCTTACCTGATTATGTGGACTTTGCTTGATCATGGTGCACCTTAACATGGTCATTGGAGGACATTTTTACTATGATACCTAGGACATTGTGCACTATATAGATGACGTTGCACATCTGATGCAGAGCATTGGGCCATGTAATGAATGGACATACCTTGGGGCACCTTTCCACACCTCTTGGACCTTGGATGATCGACATATGAGCTTAGACTGTGCACATATAGCATGGTGTACCATTGAGAGGGCAGAAAGCCCCACAGGATGGATGGTGCACCCCTGAGCATATTAGGGTTTGATTGGATGGTGTTGCACTTAGAGATGATATCACACCTCTTGGGGAGGTTATGGATCCCCCTTTACCTATGATGTCATACCATATCCCTTGGGCGTTGCACCTATGATGATGACATAATGGTTTGATGCTTGGTGAGTCGACCTAGCATGTGGACATCTCCTTTTGATGATGAGTTGGCACTTGATGGTGATGAGACATGACCTTTGGGGTGAGAGATGTGACCTTTGACGATGATTGCACCTTTTGATGGAGAGATGTGGCCTTTGGAGGTGCTTTTACCCTTCTAGAACATGATGTCATGACCTTTGGAAGCTCTCACACCCACACATGTCTCTTTTGAAGGGACGTTTTGATGTATTTTCATGTTATCTTTATGTTGGAGGCTATTTTGGGGGTCAGCCTTGACCTATCCAACTTGTATCATGGGTATTTTATGTTTTTAGGGGCTTTTAGGGTTTGGAGCACTAGGGTTGCCTCATATAAGAAGGCTAGCACTCCCTCATTGTCAAACCATAACTTACACTTGTGGAGAATCACTTTTAAAGCTCTCTTATCTTTTTTTCTCATCATGGAGTACATATGCACACCTCTTAGAGAATAGTATTATGGATGCTCTGTCTTGTTTTGGTGGATGATTCATGAAATTAAGGTTTCCTCATGCATAGTGATTTCGTATAGTAAGTGTTTTTTCGAAGTTAATGTGTTTATTCTTGGTATTTTTGGTGAATGCTCTATCTAATTGAGGATACTTTGCATGTTATCTTGTTTCCTTGGATAATTTTGTTGGAAAACCCTAGAAAGAATGTAATTGTGCATCCCCTTCCTTGTTAATTGTTCATCTTAATCTTGCTAAAGCATACAAGGTCAAATTTAGGGTTTTGATTGTGCATCTTCTAAGCTTGTCTTTGTTGGTAAGATCCTAGAGCTTCTAATTGTACAACTCCAAGGTTTCACCTTGTTTCACTTGCATCTCTTGCTAAAATTCAAAGAAATCTAGGATGTCATTAGGGATTGTAATTGTGCATCCCCCTAATATTTCTCTCCCACGGGATTAAACCTAGGGATTGTGATTGTACATCCCCCAATAATTTAATTGTTAAAGTTTATTTTCCTTTTACTCTCCTTGAAGGTTACATTGACTCCATATGCCCAAGGATTTGAGACTACACTAGCCTCTTTCTTGTTGCAAGTGATAATAAACCCTAGTTTTAGGTCTCTCGGTCTCGAAGTCTTGTAATTGCATTGGGTCCTCATATTGCTATCATTCCTAGTCTAAATGTCTTGCATCTTAGCTTAGATTCATTGTATAATATCATTATTGTTGCAATAATTACATTTCCAACCATTAGGGGTTGTCATATTGCATCTACTTAACATAGTTTAAAGCTCTTTCTTTCAAGAATCATTGGTTAATGGTTGATAAGTCTTCTACTTGGTATTTGGCATATCTTCCATAGCTTTCTTGCTAATTTTAGAGCTGATTTATTTTTGTTGTTATAAACTTGCTACATGCTCAAGTGTCATGCTTTTCTTACAAGTTTTATTACAACCTTTATTTTTCTTTTGATAGCTAGTGTTTCGGGGCATTTAATTTACTTTCTTAGCTTAATAGAAATCATTGATTTTCTTAACAACACCCTTTACACACACATAATCATTTTGTTTTGTCTAACTCATCTTAACCTTGCCCTTAACCTTGACCTAGCTAATCAAACAACCAAGAGAGGGGGTCGTAGACTCGCCTTAGCTTGCTATAGGATCCTTTGAGGTTACTAGGGAAGCCTTCCTTGTATTGGATCTCTATCCTTCACTAAAACGAGAGAAATACTTGTCGAGGTGACAGCGGCAATTACTTCCATATGTTACACTAGTCAAGCACCTTGTGAAGGCTTTACACAAGTGCTAGTTCTTGTGATAACATGAAGTATAGGGATGCAAGTCATCTTAAATTATTTCACCAAATCTTCGACTAAGTCACTGCATATAGTTAGGAAGAATGTCTTCCAAGTGGTTAAGTAATTATGGCCAAGTTGTGTTGATGACCAATTGAGGGAATATAATTTGCATTAAGAGGTGTTATAATTGTGGGATAGAGTTCTATGAAATATGGGAAAAAATGGTTTTACAATGTCATTTCCAAGAATTGACTTTTAAGAATCAACTCGCCTTAGAAGTTAACTTTCATCCTAAGTGTTTGTATTTGGCACAAGATGTAAGATGGAGGGAGTGTGAGAGGTCAATTGTTGGACAAGCAATTTTGGAATACAGTTTTGAGAAAAATCCTAAGTACAGAAGAAGTGCACAGAAGAGAAGAAGAAGAAGAAGGACAAGGAAATGTGCAACTGAGATGCATCGAGAAGGACAATGCACAGTAATCAGAAACAACAGAGAATAAAGCAAAGAGAAGAATAAAGCAAGAGAAGAAAGCGAGTGAAAAGGAAGGATGACAACTCAACATTGTAAAGATGGAAGGACATGCAAAAGAAGCATACAGAAGGAAAGCAAAAGAAAGCAGTTGAACAACCAGTTAACTGAATTAGCCATGCATTGTAATGGGCTTTTGGGATGAACCAAGTAGGGTTTTAAGCCCTAGAATTGATGTATAAATATGTATTGGGTTAGGAGATTAGGGGTTCCATGTTGAGTTTTGTTCGACATTGAGGGTTATGTCATGTTAAGTTCTGTTGAGGTTTGTTCAATTCCTATTATGAGTCTGTAACCGAGAGGATTCGGTGTCTAAATGTAAGGGATGATGCAGAGAGAGAGAGAGAGGGGCTTGCACTACATAGCAGCTAGGCTAGGAGAAGAGAAAGATGTCCTTAATACATCTATGTAAGCGCAGTGCACAATCCTAAAGCATTGAACGAAATCATAATAAAGAAACCAATTGTTTGAAATCATGTCGGGGGTCCGGGGGCGAAACCCCCGAAGGAAAATTTTCCTTGTAAATGTATATTGCAATTTCATTGTAAATCTGGACCGTTCATTATAAGGTCGCAGATCTGACGGTAGAAGTTATGTTAGGGTTTTTTTTCCCTAGAAGGCAACCCTCTTTTATGAGGGAAATGTATTGTGGCTGTATCATTGTGAATATTGTATTCTGAGCGAGGAGACTGTGAGAGAAATAAGAGGAAGTTACAACGGGTGTGTTGTAGGTTGTATCCCTTCATTTGTTGGATAATAATAAAGGAAGGACCTGTCAATTTCTCTAGTGGACGTATCCCACACTGGGTGAACCACATATATTTGTGTCTCTATTGTATTGTGTATCTTCTGTGTTTTATTTCCGCATTTTATTTTTTTTATTGCTCCGCGATCTTGTTTTTCTAACACTGTGTACATGTGTTGTCTGATGCGCTACCACTTAAAGGGGTACCAACATGGGTTACAAGGGTTGCCAACATATGTGAGCTTAAGAACCACTTGTATTTCCTGCATGTATTACTCCCCAACCATATGCGCATAAGGACATATCTCTGTAGCTTAAATATGTCGGAATATGTCTCTACCTAGAAAAAAAAAATGCCCCACAAGTCTTGCCCGGGAAAGAGATCTGATACCACTTGCAATATTCCAGATATAATATAGTATGCAGAACAAAATATTTAGCAAGCAATGGTAGAACAACAATGATATATCCAGAACAATATCAGAATAACACCAGAAAGAGCACCTTTATTAATGATAGCAATGTTCACTTGCCTCTTCGAGGGGGAAACCTCCAGCAAAGCAAAGCTCTATGACAATAATCTCCAAGACAAGAATATCCAATGCCTCCTACTTTTATTTATACTAATTCTACCTTCTAAGGAAACTTCTAGAGGAAGATCTTTCTAGAAGCAGAAACTTCTATTAGGTCTTCTTACATTGACTTATTCTCCTTTATTTATTAGGCCTTATTAACTAATGTCGGCCTTTATTACATATAAAACATATCCTACTAACTAATGACCCATGGAGAGGGGTTAGGATTGGATCCTAACATCATCCATCATGGAGACAACCAGGGACTAGCAGGGCCACCGAAACAAGCCAATAGACCCAGGAAACTACAGAGGACAACAGGCAGGGCAGCCAAGCAGCCTAGAAGGGCTTGGGAAACCAGAAACGTCGTCGGGCAGTTGCAAAAGTCACCGGGAAACAAGCAAGAAGCTTGGGAAACCCACAAAAAATACTTAGGCAACAACCGAAGGTTGTGGGCAACTTCGGGCAAAGGTCCAGGCAACGGGCAACAAGTCTGGGTTGTGAACATTGAATCTTGGCAGTGGACAACGGGTCTCGGGCAACAATAATTTATTTTTTTGAATTGCTATGCGAGCAATGGCAAGCAACAGTGTGGCAAAGAACACGAAGCATGTAGCTCTAAAGGTCAAGTATCTTAGAGGGAGTCAGCCTTCAGGTCTAGGTGGGAAGGAGCAACCTTCCAAGTTTGTCAAGAAGGAGTCATGGTACGAGATGACCATGTAGGATGCTCAGGAGCAGGATCCTTCTAGGAGCATGATCAGAGGGAAGTCTTCAAAGAAGGGTCCAAGCGATATGGCAGGGATAGCTTTTGTTTCAGAGGGAGCAACCAATCAACTGGATTGGAGAGCAGGCATGGTAGCAGATCTGGCAATGAAGATAGGGCCACCTCTAGGTGGTAGAAGTACTTTCCTCGCTAAGAGGGAGTGTTGATGTATTTAGCATTGTACATCTACTTCCACATAGGCTCAGTGTCTAGCATGTGGAAGTCGTCCGTATAACGTCTCAGAACCTTAGGAAATTCTCTTTACGAGTTAATTAATTAAAGTGAATGACCTTTTAATTAATGTGATATTAATTAAGTTAAATGCCTAAGTTTATTTGGCATTAGTAACTTAAGTGAGTTAATTAAATCCTAGTCGTCAGATCTTAAGTGAAGCGGAGATCTAATCTTAGACCTTGATCACTTCAAGAGATTAAGGGTTAACTCAACATAATAAAAGGAAGCCTAAGTGAGAGGATGAGACACACATAAAGTACATTGGAGTAAAGAAGGAGTATTTGCTCATGTGCTTGTGTCACACACAAAATGAGTGAGGAGATATCATTGATTGGGTGAAGAGCATTTCATCCAAGTGTGAGTGGGCAAGGCTGAGGAAATGAGTAAAGGGGCAGTAAGGGAGATAGAAACCAGGTAGGGTAGGCTATTTGCTAATTGTGTTTTCCTCAGATGGGCCATTGTCCCAGGACGAGAGCCCAAGGATTTTATTAATAAAATCATATCAGATTTGGTTTCCCCTTCGGTTTTTTTAAGGGGTGTTTACTTAGATATCTTGTGCAATGTGATTGATTTTATTTTTTATGCTTCTGCTAATGTTCGGTTAAGTAAACATGCCATGATTTTAATTAATAAAGTGATTTTATTCGAGATTATTATCTGAGTGTTGGTTTATAGATAAATTAACAAGATGAAAGAAAAGAGTTGTGGTGATAGACATATACATGATAGTTCCAAGGTGCACGAAACTCTTAAGCATGTTTGTGATGGGGATTGACTCTCTAGTTAGCCCTCTATTATTGGCTTTCAATTCAATTAGAGATAGACTATTTAATATAATAACAAGGATACAAAAGAGATTTTGTTTAATATTTATATCAACTACAAAACAATATAAACATGCACTGGTTTTCTTTCATCCTTGTCAAGCTACTTGTAACAATGATATTTATCTCCAAATTCACACATTGCAATTTGAAGATTCCTTAGTTTAAAGAATAAATGGTTCGGATGTTTGAATCGTGGATGGTCAATTCTATATTTACTCTTCATGTCCTCAAATATTTGCTTATTGCTATATGCATATGAATGCATATTCATGTTTAATGCACAAGATTCTACCAACGTATCTATTGTTCTAAATACATATTTGCAAATTATGAAACAACTACCCATATTTTAGTTTGCCCTTCCTACTAACTGTTCATAACCATTTGAGCCTCATATCTAATTCAATTGTACAATCGAGATCTTAGTGTGCACTTACAACATTTATTACATAACTAATATTTATCAATGTCTACCAACAAGCACTTTAACATAGACTTCATTCCAAACATTCCATAAATATTACTGTCAAACACTACAAATCGATACTTTTTCTAACCCTTTCTAGCTAGTTCATCACATTCAACAAAAAAACACGGGGACTATATTGTTCCGTGACTATTTTTTTTAAACCATAGCTGGGGAAATTTATATTAATGAAAATTATAGCTAAGCCTACAATGAGATTACATCACAGCGTTGCTTCAAAACATTTCATACCATAAACTAAACAAACCAAAACTATGCCAACTACATTCCTATAACAGATTTTGTCTATATCTTTATACAAAACTTCTCAGTATTACTTTACACTACATATTATATAATATAAACCTAGAATTCTAATAACCTTGGAAAACATGATACTTAACATAGGGCATGCTAACTAGTTACTTCTTCTAGGTTTGTACTTAGAGGACCGGGGTCCTGTCTTACAATTTCCATATCACCGATAAGATGGTGCACCATTTTTTCTTCCTTTGGCTCCCCCTATGTTATATTAGATTGGAGGCCCCGAATTGATATGTCTTCCTCAGATTAACAACTATATTTCTGAGAAGATTGCATTCTGCTTCCCAACAACTAATTGTTGCTTCAATTCCACAAGACTTCCCATAATTCTTGCTATCTGAGAAGTGACCTAGTGTTCAATCTCTTAATTTTTGAGGTGATAATAAATACAGAAGTCTCATTGCAATGAATATGCTCCTCATGGCTTATGAGAAATCTTCTAATTTATTGGAGCTCTCTAAGATCCATTAGGTTTGAACATAGACTAATATCCCCAACCAATTCCAAATACCTAATTCTACCTAAATTCCAATTCCCTTGCCACACTTTAGAATATAGTATGCTTCTTAGAATACAAATTAAACCCAAAAGATTGTGAACTAATTGGAGTAAGAACCAAGGAGACTCTCATTTCTTTGATACTTAAACAAGAGGCGACTTGTGGGCTCAAGAATCTTCCTTCGCTGGAATGAATCCAAGGAGGGGGCTCCCTTGAAAACTTACAATAGACTAGAAAAAGTAAATCAAACACAGACCAAATTGAACTATAATGGATTCTTACTAGACCTTGCAGAGTTGGAGTATTGACTTACCACCATTGATTTCCATGCAATATGACCATAATCCCACTACGAGCAAGGGAATTACCAACCATCTGTTCATATTTATGTGCATGTGTGGCTTCTAATGCGAAGGAAGGACTTTCGTCCCTTCCCATAACTAGCTCGATGCTTAGTGTGAAGTCTAATGTTGTGAGCCATGTGAAGGGTTGAATGTTTTGATATGTGTCCTTGTATCCATAATAATGAATTAAGAAACGAAAGGTTGATTAATGGTTCCATTAACATTAAGCACCCCCTCTTCTAATGTTGAGGCTATATTTTCAAATTTACCTGCTTCATAGTTATTCTCCCGCAACACATTATAGAATGAGATGTTGATGAAGTTGCTCACCTCTTATTTAGCTCTTGCACAACCGACACAGAGATAATGACCATATGGGTGAAAATTTCCTTTGAATCTCCTACCACAACCAACGATCAGGCACAACAACCTTTAGCGATTCTAAATCCTTACCATAAAATATAAGCTTCCACAACCAATGATCAAGCACAAAAACCTTTAACTATTCTGAATCCTTACCATAGAACATAAACTTTTACTTAATTATTGGACAAAACACCAAATCCCCATGCAAATGAAGTTTCAATTATTCTTCCTGAGTCCTTAATGACCCTTTGTGCTTACCACCCCACGTGACTATTATTTTTTAACCAACAGACCATGTTTATTTTTGTGGTTTGACAATGACAAGAGACCTCAAATCAAAACAATAAAAAAATATAAATAAATAAAATAATGTTATACAACGCAACTTTAATAGACCTTACGTTTAACTTTTTAAATATTTTTATGGGACATAAACGACTAACAAAAGTGAAAAAAATAGTCTTCTCCTTGCAAAGGGATTCGTAAGTTCAAGAACAACACATGCAACTTGACTCGACTTTATGTTTAATTTTTTTAAATATTTTTGTGCATATAAAATTAATAAAAAAGTGAAAACGATAATATCCTTTAATACATGAAATAAAGTTTTAGATTAATATTTTATAGATATAATATTTGTTAAAGTTTTGTAATGGGAGTAGTAAATAAAATGGGTTTGATTATAGATAAAAAAAAATTATAGTTAAATATATTTAAATTATAATTATATTTGGAATGGTGTTCTTTTTCATAAGTTTTGGTCATTAGTTGTAAGTTTTAAAAATAATTTGATGCGTTGTGATTAGTTTTGTTAGTTTTAATTTTACTTTTTAAATTTTTTTATTAGTTTTGTTAGTTTTAATTTTACTGTGATTAGTTTTGTTAGTTTTAATTTTACTTCTTGGAATTTCTCCACTGTAATAAAAATTAATTTAAAAGAAAAAAAAAACTATTGTTAAATCTTTATATTATATATACATAAAATTTATAACAATCTCTGGTAGGGGTTTGACTTAAGGGAAATTAGAACTCCTACCACTAGAGAACAACAAAATTGTTCATGACCATCTTCTCAGAGTTTTGTAACCAAAATTTACAAAAAGAGATTATAAAACTGCCTAAACTGCCTATAATTGTCCATGTTATAAAAAAACTAAGACAGACAAGATAAAATAGACATCATGCCTAAGAAGAGTGAGGTCCATCCTCTCTGAAAGCTTCAACCAATAGGTCGGTTTCCATGCTCTATTCCTAATCAATGTAAGCAGAATGAGGGTCGTCCTTTAGGATAATGGGGTTTGCCTGAGTACCTTCTGAGCCTGATGGTGTATTTTGCTTCCTGGACATGTTTGCCTCCTCCTCAACTTGTGAGATTAGGATACCAATACCGAAGACCACCTTGCACAAAGCTTCAAATTTTCCTTTGAAATTTCGAATTGTGTGGAGAATATCTTGGAGCTCCCCCTTTTTGTTACACAAAGCTTGGGCAATCAATGTTTTTACTAGCCAATATGTCTCTACTAGTTTGAAAAACTTGGTCCTCTTGGTTCTTGAATAAACTAGGTCTTTAACCCAACCCTCAACTTCATGCAGAATTTTGTCCTTCGAGAGGGTCTACTGCTTAGCTCGAACTTCCTTTTCTATCTCATCGACCTCCCTCTTGGCCTTTACTGGGACTTTTCTCTTAAACATCTTCTCCACTTCCTAGGCATCCTCTATAGCTCTGGACAATAGTAATGGATCCTTTGAGATTGAGGGTCTGCCCACCATTGCCCCAACCTTCCTTCTACATGTCTCCACACTCTTACCCAAGCTATGCACCATATTGTAACGAGCTAGCCCCTAGCAAAAATGCAATATCAACCACCAAGGCCGCGATCTATAGCCTAGGAGGGAAGAATATACCAACCAAGGGAGTAACAATGCCCCAAAACCTGTTTTCTGAGTGGAAACACAACTAAAACCTCTCTCAAACACCACACTCTAAAATGGAATGAAATCCTCTATCAAACACCATCAGAGCCTAACAATGATAGAACAGTTACTTGGCGCTAACACCAAAAGGGGACTATGGGGGAATCCATCTTCCAACCCATTCCCATTCTTGTCGAAAATCCATAAACCAACATGAATTTAACAGAGTTGCATTCTAGCGATCTTCGGAGATAAATTTTCGCCCATACACAACCATTATTGTTCTATGTAACACACCCACGATGGGGCGAAAATAAAAAAAAAATTGTCCTCCTTACAAGAACAGATCCTTTCCCTCTATGATTCCTAGTTTGGGAAGTCCGGGACTCAACCCGACCCTCCAATCAAGGTTCTTTGATTCTCTTAGTCAAACAACACTTAGAGACCTTGATAGTCTCACCTCTTAATCAATCACATGCCCTTCCGGATTCTGGTGCAGGTCTTATGATACCTGCGACCTTCTCCTTCATGCTTCAGCAAAGTCTCGGAGTTGGCGTTAGCCCCTTTTCTCTTGGCCCCTCCTTGGATGTGACCTTGGGCGATGACCTCACGCAAACACACAATTGCGGGCACGGTCAAAGGTGGTTTGAAACCAAACTACTTTTCGGCCTGCAATTCTCCTTGAGCCTCCACGTGTCCTTTCTTCAAAATCGGGGTTTGGATTGCGGCCCACCCTCAAATTTTTAAAGTTCGTGCACCTCCAATCCCCGCAATGCTACGGGTCCATCGATCTTCCGATCTTGACAGTATTGTTTGAACTGACGGTTCAGATCTGCCCTTTTCAAATCCACGGACCAGATCTACCCCTCCTAAATCAATGGATGTGATCTCCTTCGTGATTCCGGACTTCAGAATTTTCAAATCTCAAATCCTGCTTTCCTTCGTACATCAATCTTCCGGAGTTGACGATCTGCAAACACCTGTCCTCCTAAATCAACGGCCCTGCTTCTACTTCGGGTGTTTGACCCTTTCAACTAGAACAACGGTCTTGTAGCCCTCTTCTCGATCAACGGTCGAGATCTCCTTCAGGTCTCTAGACTTCTGAGATCTCAAATCTCAAACTTCACCCTTTTTCCCAATGGCTTTTATCTGAAGGCTATAATCCAATGACACGTGTCCACTTGATCTGACGATCAAGGATTACTTCGGGTCTTTACCCGAAGTCCATAGATTTGTGCCACCTATCCTTTGGATCTAATGATCGAGGATTGCTTCGGGTCTTTACCTGGAGTTCACAAATTTACGCCACGTCTCCTATAGATTTGACGACTATGAATTACTTCGGAACTTTACCTGGAGTCCACTGATTTATGCCACGTCACTTCTTAATCTGACGGCTATGAATTACTTTGGGACTTCATCCGGAGTCCACAGATTCACGCCACGTCCCTTCTTAATCTAATGGCTATGAATTACTTCGAGACTTTATCCGACGCTGGAGATTTACTTTGGACGATCTAACAACTGAGATTTACTTTGACTCTCCGGCTCTCCGGAATTCGGGAGTCTCAAATCTCAACTAAGAACTCTCGCACAGGTTTCCTCGGAATCCATGATCTGTCGCCACGTGTCCCTCTAGATCTGACGGTCCAAATTCATTTTGGGTCTTTGGGGTTTAGGAATCTCAACTTTCAACTAAAAACCCTCGAACATATTCCTCCAGAGTCCGCAATCCGTTGCCACGTATCCCTCTGTATATGGCGGTCTAGATTCACCTCCTGGTGATGGACAGACTCAAATTACTTCAGGACTTCAAAACTTTAGTAAGTTCCCTTCTCCTACGTGTGCCAAGTGCTAAGGTTTGTGCACCTTGCTTAGATCAGATGGTTGTCGATCCTTGACGTGGTGATCCAATGGCCACTGTCGCTCCTCCTCCTGAGCTTCTAACTTACTCTGACTTAGAAGATTTTCTAAGTGCTCGAAGGATTCGACCTTTGCTCCTCCTACAGGCCCATCTATTGGATTTCGTCTGCACTCCTGAAAACACTATCTCTTCTGAGCTTGATCTCCTTGAATATTTCTCCATCCCACACGCTCCTTGCGTTTCAGGGATCGCGTTGAACTCAGATTGAAGGTCAACAACGATCGATGGTTCACAGAAATTGCGGGGCCCCAACATGCGTACTTTTTACCAGAGAGTTTGACCTCCACAATCTGGAAAGTGCTCGCTCGATTCTAGTCTAACCGGGATCATTGATCTTCCAGCCCGTCAAGATCAACGACAAGGGTGAATTGTGGGCTGCGAACTAGCACGTCCACTATTTTCACCTTCGTGCTCCGCAGTGATTCCCCACCCTCGATCTTCGTTCATAGATCGACGATTCATAGAAATTACGGGGTTCAACTTGACTATCGTGCAATTTGACATCTCTGAGCCTCGAGCTCCAAGGTTCCTAGATCCAAGTCACGTGGACCTTTATATAACTCTTGGGCTATAATCCCCGCTCTTAGTCTGGTTTTTGGTTAAGGGAATAGGCGCAAGTTCAGAGTCTCCTAGACTACTGGTCTGAAGGGAACACCTTCCAAACTCGCAGAGATTTAAGCTCTGAATCAAGGCAAAGTAACTTGTGAGGTTACCAAAATGGTAGCTATGCCCAGAGGCTTGCTCCGACTCCGGAACGGTGATGTAAATTCCTGGGGAAAGCACCTTCGAGTGATTAAACTGGGACGAATGGAAATTCAAGCAGAAATATAGGTTCTTAAGGGAACAAACACATACTCATAAATTAATCATTTAATACAAAGAAAGAACCCTTTATAGACATGTAAATACTCGCATGCATCCATTATTTACAATTCAAAGCATAAGGCAAGAAAACACTTATCAGAACCATAGAGTGTGATGCGACTGTTGAAAGGGGTGCTCGTTTCCACCCAACCATAGGCTCAATCACTCCCAATGGATTTATCACTGGCCACCCTTGAGCTTAAGCCACGATGCTTTTGAGATTCAATCTCTTACTTCCAACTCAATGGAAGTTACGGATGAAGGTTAATCTCCTTCTCCCAATACATAAATAGATAAGGACGAAGGTTGCTCTCCTTCTCTTGGCCCAATCTCTATTTTTTGTGATCAAAACTCACAGTTCCTCTTTCAATCCTTCCTCGGACCCGAGAGTTTCTGCTCTCATCTCTGCATTTTTTCCACAGGTCTTCCTCTGCCCACCACACTTTCTTCTTTGCCTTCCTCAGCAAGATTGTGTGTGGCTCGAATTCCTAGTCCGTGGTTAGGTCTGGAAGCCTTATGGATGGGTGGTCTGCCCCATCCCCTCATTAACTCTTGAGGAGGTCTTCCCACCTACCAACCCGACTATAATTCATTCTTGGGTCAGAGGGTTGTTATGATCTGAGCAATTAATTCCAGCATGGTACTGGTTCGGTGGAGGTTAACGCAACCATTATGGGTCCCCTCCAACACCTTTCATAGCATTCGTGGTTTTCTCTTAGCACATCCCCTCTTTCAGCAGTCATGCAACACGTAACCATTTTCTATTAAAATAACATAATTTATATTCATCGACCTTTTGTACAAAGGTCCATCAAATCAAACATTCACACTTTTAGGTTTTCCATAGTTCTTTGACCAATATAGTTATATTTATAGATTGGGGGAAACAGGGTGTTACAATTCCCTCCCCCTTAAAGGAACATCGTCCTCGATGTTCTACCTTTCAACATGACATGTATGTACAGGAGTAAACAAAATCGGATATGCATGTTTCATGGCATCCTCCATTTCCCACGTAGCCTCATCTGGGCCAAAGTGTTTCCACTGCACCTTGACCTGTGCAATGGTTCGGTTCCTAAGTGAGGTTTCCTTCCTGTCTAATATACATTGGGGTTCTGGCAGGAATTCTCCCTCCGGCTCCATTTGGATCACAGACCAGTCAATTATATGATTAGCATCATGTACATATTTCTTCAATAATGAAACATGAAAAACATTATGTGCCTTTACAATGGGAGGGAGTGCTAGCCGATAGGCTACAGGTCCCACTCTATCTAAGACTTCAAAGGGTCCACAATACCGAGGTGCCAATTTGGCACAGACTCCCATTCTCGAGGAACTGTTCCTGGGTCTAACTCTGAGATAGACATGGTCTCCGGCCTTGAACTCTCTGGGAGTCCTCTTTCCGTCTGCATAACTTTTCTGTCTATCCTGAGCAATCTTCAGATTTTGTCTTATCTGAACCACTTGTTGTTCCATTTCTTTCAGCATGTCAAGTCCGATTGTAATTCTATCCACTAGGTTACTCTGTCTGATTTGAATCTTGCACTGTTTACCATAGAGGGCTTCAAAAGGGCTCATCTTCAAGGATTCCTGATAACCGTTGTTGTAGGCAAACTCTATCAATGGTAGGTAGTCTTTCCACTTCTTAGGCTGATGCATTACATGCATCCTTAGCATGTATTCTACTATTTGGTTCACTCTTTCTGTATGTCCATCAGTTTGAGGGTGATAAGCTGTGTTGAACAACAATTTTGTCTCAAAACCAGCCATTAGGGATTTCCAAAATCTTGAAGTGAATTTGGTATCTCGGTCAGATACAATTTCCTTGGGCATGCCATGCAGTCTAAACATCTCCTTCATGAAGATGTTGGCAATATCTATGGCCTTGCAAGTTGATTTGACAGGAACAAAATGAGCATACTTACTCAATTTGTCCACCACAACCATGATGGCATCATTTTGCTTGGTCGACTTTGGTAATCCGGTGATGAAGTCCATGGAGATGGTTTCCCATTTTCATTCTGGGATCGACAGGGGTTGTAAAAGCCCTGCTGGATGTCGATGTTCTGCCTTAACTTGTTGGCATTCTAGGCACTTATCTAAATAGTTATCCATGTCTTTCTTCAATCCAGGCCAATAGAATTGTTTCCTAGTAGCCGCGATCATTTTCTGATATCCTGGGTGACCGGTATATGGTCTCTTATGTAGTTCATCCATTATGAACCTCTTCAAGTCGCCACAGTTTGGAACATACAATCTGTTTTTGTAAGTCAGCGGGCCTTCTTCGAGCATCTGGTAGCCTTCATATTTTAGCCCTGTAGGCTCTTGCCTTAGGTATGAGGTCACGGTCTTGAAGAATGCATATGTTTCTTGTGCATTCCTGACTCTTTCCTTGACATCCCTTTCACAGGTGCTTACCGTTGCCAAATGAATCATTTTTATACTTCTGCTAAGGGCATCGACCACCCTATTTTCCTTTCCTTTGATGTGTTTTATTTAGAAATCAAACTCACTAAGGAGAGCCATCCACCTAGCTTTCCTGGCAGTGAGTTTTGGTTGATCAAACAATTGTCTCAATCCATAATGGTCTGTCATAAGCACAATTTTCCTACCCAGGAGGTAGTGCCTCCACATTTTTAAAGCATGTACTATGGCAGCCAACTCTAGGTCATGGGTCACATAATTGATCTCATGCTCATTTAATTTCCTCGATGCGTAGCAAATTACACGCCCCTCTTGCATAAGGACTCCTTTGAGTCCTTCCTTGCAGGCATCTATACACACGAGGAAATCATTATCCGGGTGTGCAATCTTTAGCACGGGTGCATGGGTCAGGAGGTATTTCAGTTCCTGAAATCTTTCTTCACATTTTGATGTCCAAATGAATTTAATCCCCTTTTTCTGAAGGGCAATGATTGGACAACCAATCTTGGAAATCCCTTTTATGAACCTTCTATAGTATCCCGCTAAGCCCATGAAGGACCTGATATCAGATACATCCTTCAGGATAGGCCATTCCATAATAGATCTGATCTTATCGGGGTCTACTGTCACCCCTTCCTTAGATATGACATGGCCTAAGTAATGGAATTGCTTTTGAAATAAACCGCACTTGCTAAACTTAGCGTAGAGCTGATTCTATCTTAGTACTTGGAGTACGAGTCTAAGATGTTCTTCGTGCTCCTCCCTGTTCTTGGAGTAGATTATGATATCATCAATGAAAACCAATACAAATTTGTTCAGGAATTTGCTGAGTACATTATTCATCAAGGACATAAAAGTGGCGGGGGCATTGGTTAACCCAAATGGCACCACCACAAATTCATAGTGACCATACCTCGTCCTGAAGGTTGTTTTGTGGATGTCTTCATCCTTAATCCAGACTTGGTGGTATCCATAACTTAAGTCAATCTTTGAGAAGATGGAAGCACCTCCCAATTTGTCGAATAGGTCATCAATTCTTGGTAAGGGGTACTTGTTCTTTATGGTTGTCTTATTGAGTTGTTTGTAATCTATGCACAGTCGGAGTGTGCCATCTTTCTTTTTCACAACAAGACGGGCGCTCCCCACGGAGATACACTGGGTCAGATGTAGCCTTTTTCCATCATCTCCTTTAGTTGTAGCTTGATCTCAACCAACTCTGGCGTGCTCATTCTATATGGCGTTCTAGATGTTGGTATTGCTTCTGGTGTAAGTTCTATAGAGAAGTCGATATCCCTTCTCGGAGGTAGACCTGGTACCTCTTCTGGGAACATGTCCTTGTATTCTCTTAATATGGGGTGGTCCCCTGGGTTTGGTTTTTCATTCTCAACAGATTCCAGTACCTGTATGGCATATAAGGAACACCCCTTTCTGCAATAATTTTTCATTTGAAGGGCTGATATTTGTCTCACTAGGAAAAGATTCTAAATCCCTTGGAGGGTCGTTTTTCTCCCTTCTTCATTTACACATTCTAAAGTTTTATGATAACAGTCCAATTTATTTTTATAAGCATCCAACCAATCCATACCAATCAACAAGTCATAAAATCCCAGGGAAGTATGTTAAGGGTCGCTCGGGTGGGCAATCCACCCATGATGAATTGACAGGCTAGTATGACCTCTGCCACCTTTCTTTTGGTCCCAGTGGCTAGTCGCACCAACCATGGTTTAACATGTCTAATTGGTTGCAGTTTACACTTATCAATAGTCTGAGGGGCCACATAACTCAAATTAGAACTTGGGTCAATTAAAATAGAAACTAGATGGTTGGCAATCATACCTTCCAACTCCACTACTGAAGTTTGGTGGTCGACTTGATTATTGTCCAAGGCTTCATAGATTCGTGTCATGCTCCTAGCCACATCATTGATGGTGATAGCTTCTTGGATATTGTATATTCTCTTATTGTTCTATTGTCTGTGTGAGCAGTCCCTCAATCGATGATCTTCTCCACAACCCCAACATTTTAAGGGTTCCTTCTTTAGGTTATCGGTCTTTTATGAGATTGTCTTAAAAGGTTTATTTCCACTTTGAGAGGGGAAATTTTGTTGATATACACTTCTAGTAGGAAGGCTCCTTCTAGAATATTTTCCATAGTTCTTAAATCTTGATGATTTAAACCCCTTCTTTTGGAATCCCGAACTACTCTTCTTCTTCCAGTTCTCGTGAGGTCTTGTCTTACTCCCAAACTGTTCATAACAATACCTCGCCTTCTAGATAGTTTCTTCTAAGGTATTTGGTTCGTCAAACTCAATCCTGTCCTGGTAGGTATGAGGTAACCCACTAACAAACCACTGCATTTTTACCTTTTCATCTTTTATGTAGGGTACATACCTCGGTAATTCAAGGAATTTATTGACAAATTCATCTATGGTGAGCTGCCCTAGCTTGAGTTCATAGAATTCCTTAGTCTTCCCATCCATGTATCTCTTTGACAGATATTGCTTCCTGAAGTATTTCTTAAACTGTTTCCATGACATGTCCTTCTCATGGACTCCTTTCACATTCCTAAGGTCTTCCCACCAAATGGAAGCCTTCCCATTCAGGTTAAAGATGGTTATTCGAACCTTCAAGTTTTCAGAGTAGTCATGGACTCTGAAGTATTTCTTTAAACCAAGCAACCAAACTTCAACCTCTTCTCCCCTCCTAATATCTCCATCGAAAGAGGGTGGTTCTTCTTTCTTGAATTCTTCAGGATCATGATTTTTGGAACGCTTCCACTTCTTTCCTTTCCTTTGAGAATGTGAGCTTGCTTTGCTACTAGAAGATCCTTTGGATTTGCCATCTTCCTTTCCATAGGACTCTACTGATGAGTGTCCCCTACCTCCAGGTTGGGCCTTCTTCGAGGCACTTCTCCCAGTGTGGTCACTTATGGAGTCATGTTTTCGGAGCTCAGGTGGACTTTGACTTCTCTTCTTATGTCGTCGGTCCATATTATTGGTTGTGGTTTCATGTTGTAGTTACCTCTGTATGTCGGACAAACTCTAAAGCAAGACTGCGTTAATTTTTGTTTATTTTTCTTGCTCCTTTATCAATCTCTCGTTGTCAGCCTTGCAACTCTGTAATTCAACCCTGAGGCTCCTTACAATTTCAGCTAGATTGGGTGGGGTTTCCATCGCCCTCCTTTTGTCAAATTCTTTGTCTCTATTATGGGAGCCATCCACCACTTCATGACACGTCACCATCCCTTAATCTTGAAGTTTTCCCGTGATTTACTGACTGCTCGAGTGTTGACAAAAACACTTATTGTTAGCTAACAGTCTATTAGTTCATGAACAATACACGGTTCAATTTCTTAAATGCACACACACAGTAGAAAATTTCATTCTTTTCTTTAATAACATTTTAAACCAAAATTTTTAAGAAAGAAGTAAGGTAGAGTGTCACTCTTTTAAAAGTACTCCAATAGAGTTTTTAAGCAACTCGTCCATGAGCCCAAGCAGGCCAAGTGTTGTAACCATGCTCTGATACCAATTTGTAACACACCCACGATGGGGCAAAAAAAAATAAAAAATTGTCGTCCTTACAGGAACAGATCCTTTCCCTCTATGATTCCTAATTAGGGAAGTCCGGGACTCAACCCGACCCTATGGTCAAGGTTCTCCGATTCTCTTAGTCAAACAAGACGTAGAGACCTTGATAGTCTCAACTCTTAATCAAACACAGGCCCTTCTGGCTTCTGGTGCAGGTCTTATGATACCCGTGACCTTCTCCTTCGCGCTTCAGCGAAGTCTCAGAGTTGGTGTTAGCTCCTTTTCTCTTGGCCCCTCTTCGGATGTGACCTTGGGTGATGACCTCATGCAAACACACAATTACGGGTGTGGTCAAAGGCAGTTTGAAACCAAACTACTTTTCAGCTCACAATTCTCCTCGAGCCTCCACGTGTCCTTTCTCCAAAACCAGGGTTTGGATTGCAGCCCACCCTCAACTTTTTAAAGTTCGCACACCTCCAATCCCCACAATGCTATGGGACCGTCAATCTCCCGATCTTGACGGTATTGTCTGAACTAACGATTCAAATTTGCCCTTTTCAAATCCATGGACCAGATCTGCCCCTCCTAAATCAACAGATGTGATCTCCTTCATGATTCCGGACTTTGGACTTTTCAAATCTCAAACCCTGCTTTCCTCCATACATCAATCTTTTAGAGTTGATGATCTGCAGACACCTGTCCTCCTAAATCAACGACCTTGTTTCTACTTCTGGTGTTTGACCCTTTCAACTAGATCAACGGTCCGGTGGCCCTCTTCTCGATCAACAGTTGAGATCTCCTTCGGGTCTCCGAACTTCTGTGATCTCAAATCTCAAACTTCACCCTTTTTCCCAATGGCTTTTATCCGAAGGCTATAATCCTTTGACACGTGTCCACTTGATCTGACGATCAACGATTACTTCGGGTCTTTACCAGGAGTCCACAGATTTGTGCCACCTATCCTCTGGATTTAACTATCAAGGATTCCTTCGGGTATTTACCCGGAGTTCATAGATTTACGCCATGTCTCCTCTAGATCCGACGACTATGAATTACTTTGGGACTTTACTCGGAGTCCACAGATTTATGCCACGTCCCTTCTTAATCTAACGACTATGAATTACTTCGATACTTTATCCGGAGTCCACAGATTCACGCCACGTCCCTTCTTAATCTGACAATTATGAATTACTTTGGGACTTTATCCGACACTAGAGATTTACTTCGGACGATCTGACGATTGATATTTACTTCGGTTCTCCGGCTCTCCAGACTTCGAGAGTCTCAGATCTTAACTAAAAACTCTCACATAGATTTCCCCGGAGTCCACGATCTGTCGCCACGTGTCCCTCTGGATCTGGCGGTCCAGATTCACTTCGGGTCTTCGGGGTTTGAGAATCTCAAATTTCAACTAAAAACCCTCGATCATATTCCTCTGGAGTCCACGATCCGTCGCCATGTATCCCTCTAGATTTGGCGGTCCATATTCACCTTCTGGTGATGGACGACCTCAAATTACTTCGGGACTTCAAAACTTTGGTAAGTTCCCTTCTCCTGCGTGTGCCAAGTGCTAAGGTTTGTGCACCTTTCTTAGTTCAAACGACTATCGATCCTTAGCGTGGTGATCCAATGACCACTGTCACTCCTCCTCCTGAGCTTCTGACTTACTCCGACTTAGAAGATTTTCTAAGTGCTCGAAGGATTCGACCTTTGCTCCTCCTACGGGTCCATCTCCTGGATTTCGTCTTCACTCCTGAAAACACTATCTCTTCTGAACTTGATCTCCTTGAAGATTTCTCCATCCCACACGCTCCTTGCGTTTCAGGGATCATGTCGAACTCAGATCGAAGGTCAACGACGATCGACGGTTCAAAGAAATTGCGGGGCCCCAACATGCGTACTCTTTACCAAAGAGTTCAACCTTCGCAATCTGGAAAGTGCTTGCTCGATTCTAGTCTAACCGGGATCGTTGATCTTCCATCCCGTCAAGATCAATGACAAGGGTGAATTGTAGGCCGCGAATTAGTGCGTTCGCTATTTTCACCTTCATGCTCCGCAGTGATTTCACACCCTCGATCTTCATTCATAGATCGACAGTTCATAGCAATTTCAGGGTTCAACTTGACTATCGTGCAATTTGACATCTTGGAGCCTCGAGCTCCAAGGTTCCCAGACCCAGGTCACATGGACCTTCATATAAATCCTGGGCTATAATCCCCGCTCTTAGTCGGGTTTTTGGTTAAGGGAATAGGCACAAGTTCAGAGTCTCCTAGGCTACTGGTCTGAAGGGAACACCTTCCCAACTCGCAGAGCTTTAAGCTTTGAATCAAGGCAAAATAACTTGTGAGGTTACCAAAATGGTAGCTATGCCTAGAGGCTTGCTCCGACTTCGGAATGGTGATGTAAATTTCCGGGGAAAGCGCCTTTGAGTGATTAAACTTGGAAGTATGGAAATTCAAGCAGAAATATAGGTTCGCAAGGGAACAAACACATACTCATAACTTAATCATTCAATACAAAGAAAGAACCCTTTATAGACATGTAAATACGTGCATGCATCCATTATTTACAATTCAAAGCATAAGGCAAGAAAACACTTATAAGAACCATAGAGTGTGATGCGACTACTGAAAGGGGTGCTCGTTTCCACCCAACCATAGGCTCAATCACTCCCAATGGATTTATCACTGGCCACCCCCGAGCTTAAGCCACGATGCTTTTGAGATTCAATCTCTTACTTCCAACTCAATGAAAGTTAGGGACGAAGGTTACTCTCCTTCTCCCAATACAGAAATAGATAAGGACAAAGGTTATTCTCCTTCTCCTGGTTCAATCTCTATTTTTTGTGATCAGAATTCACTGTTCCTCTTTCAGTCCTTCCTTGGACCTGAGATTTTCCGCTCTCGTCTTTGCATTTTTTCCGTAGGTCTTCCTCTACCCACCACACTTTATTCCTTGCCTTCCTCAACAAGATTGTGTGTGGCTCGAATTCCCAGTATGTGGTCAAGTCTGGAAGCCTTACAGATGGGCAATCTGCCCCATCCCATCATTAACTCTTGAGGAGGTCTTCCCACCTACCATCCTGACTGTAATTCATTCCTGGGTCAGAGGGTTGTTCTGATCTGAGCAATTAATTCCAGCATGGTACTGGTTCAGTGGAGGTTAACGCAACCATTCCGGGTCCCCTCCACCACCTTTCATAACATTCATGGTTTTCTCTTAGCACATCCCCTCTTTCAACAGTCATGCAACACGTAACCATTTTATATTAAAATAACAGAATTTACGTTCATCGACCTTTTGTACAAAGGTCCATCAAATCAAACATTCACACTTTTAGGTTTGCCATAGTTCCTTGGCCAATATAGTTATATTTACAGACTAGGGGAAACAGGGTGTTACATTTTAGAACCTTCCCCCTCCTGCCACTTTGCACTATCATCCTCCCCATTGTTGTGGATGCTTAAGTAGTTGAGTTCAAAACCAAATCCACTGGTCGCATCAATGTACACTTGCATCTCTTCGACTCGCATCATGTTTACAAAGGGTTGGAGAGAGGAATGTCCTCCCCTACATCCTCACCTTAGTTCCTTGCCGACTCCTATACCTCCCACATGCACTACATTGAACATGTTATCAAGGATCTATAAGGTGACAACCAAACAATAAATGTAATAAAAATTTCACCATTAACACTCATAAGAGATCAATCATAATGAATAACTTAATTAAATGACTTCAAAAAGGTATTGAACAAACATCATTTGCTACCTCAAAAACAAGAAAAAACAAACCAAACATACCTCTAGCAACTTAAAGACTTTTGTCATTAATTCACTAATTTGCATCCATGATAAACTAAACACAATTTTAATTATTACTACTCGAAATAATCATGGACATTTTCATTCTTTTTAACGAAGACATTTAGGATATTACATTTAATTTACTATACTATTTTAGAATATTTCAATGCTATTTTTACACTAAACTTAGTACATTGTCATATGCTATCATAGAAAAAAAAAATGTTATTGCATTTTATTTTATTATCGTAGTAATATTTGCAAAATTGAAAATAATTATAATAAATATATTGTTTGTTTACATTGACATATACAATATCAATATTAAATAGAGGGGCTCTTGTAAAGTGTCGAGGGTTTTTGGAAACACTAACCTACAATGACATATAAAATATCAATATTAACTAGAGGGGATCTTATAAAGTGTCCAGGGTTTTGGGAAACACTAACAAAGGAAAAAATAATTAATAGGAAAAATAGTGGTTATAATTTAAAAAGAAACATGTATTTGAATTCATCTTCACTCAAGATTTTTACATAGTTTTTTTTTTGTTTTTTACTTATTATGTGATAGAATATTGGTTTTGGGGGAGAAAGAATTAATGGCAAAAATAATGGTTGTAATATTTTTAAAGAACCATGTATTGAATTCATCTTCACTTAAGTTTTTTAAGTTGTTTTTTTTTTACTTTTTTATACTTACACTTATTTTGTGATAGAATAATAGGTTATTAGATTTGATAATTGAAGTTTAAGTGATTCTTTTCAAGTTTTTATATTAAATTTCAATAGTTTAATTTATATATTTTAATGTATTTTAAAGAATGTTAAGATTGAGATTTAATTCCATTACAGAATGTTGTGTGCATTTGAATATGTATTTTTGTTTATATGAATAAAAATATAGTTTTTTTTTTTTTTTTAAGTTTTCCTTTTTTCTTGAAGAATCTTGGTTACAAAGTTCAGGAAAACCCCCAAGTACTTCCCCTCATTTTGAAGATGGTACTTAGGGTAAATCCTAGATTCTTTAGGGTACAAGGCCTATCAATAACAAGGCTCGAAGCCATTACAATAATATACTCTTTGAAGAGCTAAACATGTCACTTGTGGGAATTGAACTTGGGTGGGGACTAATCATTCCTCGCAACCACCTAAGCTAAATCCAATTGACTTAAATTTGAAGGACATGGAGGTGAGATTTAATCCACTTATGTGTGCACGAGTCATGAGATCAATTAATATAATCCCTCCTAGTGCAACCATACATTCGACCAAACTGGGAGTTGGACAATTCGCAAAACATCATGGGATGAAAGAATCTACCATCTTTGTGACACTAAGAGGGTTGAAGATGAAAAACACTTTCTCTTAGAATGCTTGAACCTTTACATCACAATTTAAAAAACAATTTCAAAATATTTGTCACAACACGAACCTTTCTAACTGTCCAAGTCATCAAAACTATAGTGATTTTGTAATGCTTCTCTCAATGCTTTTCGAGCACATAAATAAAATGTTAAAGAAATCCAAGTAATCTTTTACCTTTCTTAAGGTCGGATAGACCATTTATGGTCTTAGTGGATTTTAATCATCATCATTATAGTATGGAATAAATATCCCCATAAAACCAACCAAATACTTCCCCTCAAAAGATTTATCAAAAACTTGAAGCTTTTCAACATATTATGAGAATATACTTATTAAAAACTCAACATATCACTTGCATAAACAAAACATAGGTGAAGAGAAAAAAATTAATATTTTTTAATTTAAAATTAAATTTTGATAAATAAAATGTTAAATATTAATATTAACATTAAACATAGGTGAAGAGAAAAAAATTAATATTTTTTAATTTAAAATTAAATATTTTTTAATTTAAAATTAAATTTTGATAAATAAAATGTTAAATATTAATATTAACATTATACAATCCCCTTATAATATAGGTATTTCAAACATTATACAATCCCCTTATATTATAAGTATTTTAAAAATTATAATATAAGTATTTCAAGATATTGAAATGATAATTTTATTAAATCTAAAATCACAATTTTAATAAAAACAAAACCATAAAATATTTAGCCTTCTTTTACAACATACAATAACATAATATAAAATAAAATAATTTATTTTTAATCCAATTTCTAAATTTCTCATATATCCTTAACCAGAAATTAAAAAAATATCTTTCAATTAAAATGTCAAATTTCACACCTAAATGAAACCATAAGCCACGCAAAATTGTCACCCATTCACAAATCTACCCTTGTTCCTACATAATTCCACCCATTTTGAAGCAAAAATCATTAAAAAAGTTGAAGGTTTCCAATTCTGCGTTCTACATGTGTCCCTGTAGATGGTTTTGTGGAAGATCCTTCTCCTAACGTCTCTCTTGTGATTGGTTTCCACATTAATCATCCTTCCATGGACATCGCCAACCACAACACGTGGGCCATTTACATGAACAACATCAGGCATCTTATTCTGCGGTCCAACCTTGTTCAAGAGCCTTGAAAACAATCGAGAGCCCTCGAAAAGCAGTCGATAGCCCTTGAAAAGCTGTTCTGCCAAGGGCTGGAGTCATTTGGGTGCCCGGAAATCCCAGTTTCCCCTTGAAAGCGGTTCTGCCAAGGACTAGAGCCATTTGGGTGCCCGGACTTTTACCATTAAATCCCAGTTTCCTCCTCATACATCAGTTCAACCATCGATTTTCTTCATTTAAGCCTGCAATTCTGATTATAACTGGTGGATTTTGGCATCGGTCTTGCGCAAATTTAAATATGGGTTCGAGAGATGTAGATACAGCTCAACTTCAGGAGCTCTTTGAGCCTGAAAAGAGCGTAAAAAACCCGTTCGTTCCTCTTGGTAAGCTTTCTTTAATCGATTTGGGATTGGTTTTGCTTTCAATTTCAACAGAAATTAATTATTGGACAGTGAAATCGTAGTTATTTCGGTATATAATTACTGTGTACCACCCATTTGATTTGATGAAAATATCACCGATTTCACATGGGCATTTTGAAATAAAAAAA